>PITA01006845.1:0-26013 GCA_004023965.1 Spilogale gracilis
TGGATTATGTGGGTATTAGATTATTTTGGATTATGACATCCAGTGTAATCACAGTGTTCCTTAAGTGTAGATATTTGGGGACTTCATCAAAATAAAAAGCTTCTGCCCAGCAAACAGTCAACAAAACAAAGAGGTAACCCACAGAATAGGAGAAGATATTCGCAAATGACACTCCAAACAAAAAGCTGATATCCAAGATCTATAAAGAACTCCTCAAACTCAACAACCAAAAGAAAAAAAAAAGATTATCTCATCAAAAAATGGGCAGGAGATATGAAGAGGCATTTCTCCATAGAAGACATACAAATGGCTAACAGACACATGAAAAAATGTTCCTCATCATTAGCTATCAGGGAAATTCAAATCAAAACCACACTGACATACCACCTTACACCAGTCAGAATGGCCAAAATTAACAAGAGACAGGAAACAATTAGTGTTGGAGAGGCTGTGGAGAAAGGGGAACACTCTTACACTGTTGGTGGGAATGCAAGTTGGTGTAGCCGCTTTGGAAAACAGTGTGGAGATTCCTTAAAAAATTATGACCCTTCAATTGCACTACTGGGTATTTACCCCTAAGATACAGACATAGTGAAAATAAGGACCATATGTACTCTAATGTTCATTGCAGCAATGGCCACAATTGCCAAACTATGGAAAGAGTCAAGATGCCCTTCAACAGATGAATGGATAAAGAAGATATGGTCCATATATACAATGGAATATTACACCTCCATCAGAAAAGATGAATACCCAGCTTTTGTGGCAACATGGATCATATTGGAGGAGATTATGCTGAGTGAAATAAGCCAAGCACAGAATGTCCAACATCATATGATTTTACCTCTTGTGGAGCATAAGGAGTAACATGGAGGACAGTAGGAGAAGGAAAGGAAATGTGAATCAAGGTAAATTAGGAAGATGAAACATAAGAGACTTTGGACTCAGAAACAAACTGATGGTCGTGAAAGGGAGGGAAGTAGGGGCATGGGTGATCCCAGTGGTGGGTATTGAGGGCACTTATTGCATGGAACACTGGGTGTGGGACATAAACAATGAATCTTGGAACACTGAAAAAATAAAATAATGTAATAAAAAAAAGAAAGAAAGCTCACAAAAATCTGGGATCCCCCATGAATGGGTCCCCTGGAGTTTCTTTCTCTTGGGCTTGTCCACACGGAGTATCTGGCAATTTTTCAATGACATTTCATTTTCCTACCCCCACACCAATTTCTGCCGGGTTTCTGCTCTTGTGAGCGGTCATGATCTGTATTCAGTGGTCAGTCTCTCAAACCTGGGGGGCAGTGGTTTGTTCTATGACTCCACTTCTTTCATGGAGCCAAGAAGAGTTGATTTTTCAGCATCTTCAACTATTTGTGAAGACAGAATGGTGACTTTGAAGCTCCTACAGGAGGAACCAGACATAAGAGCGTTCCTCTTTCTCGGACCACACACTGCCACCCTGCACCCAGATGGCCTCTGTCCCCTCTGAAAGAGAAGTCCAGCCATAGCCCTCTCCCAACCCCATCAGAAACTCTGGGAGAGGGCTCATTTCCTCCCTCTTTTTCCACATTTGCTTATTTAATGTGTGGCCCCAAAATGATGATCTATAGAGTGACATAGCTGTGGGTCATTGCCAGTCTGCCTTCTTTTTTCTGTTTTTTTTTAGATTTTATTTATTTATTTGAGAGATAGAGAGATCGCAAGTAGGCAGAGAGGCAGGCAGAGAGAGAGGAGGAAGCAGGCTCCCTGCTGAGCAGAGAGCCCGATGTGGGTCTAGATCCCAGGACCCTGGGATCATGACCTGAGCCAAAGGCAGAGGCTTTAACCCACTGAGCCACCCAGGCACCCTGCTTTCTTTTTTCTATCAAAGGGAAGTTTTAGCTAAAAATTACACAATATAATAGTCTGTCCTTAGATCCCAGGAGAAGTCTATATCAATGGCTAATGTACCCCTTTTATGATTCACCTGGGCCTTGAAAACAGAGTAAAGAAAGCCAGAGTCCCTCAGAATGACAGTGGGCATCCAATGATTCCAAACAGAAGGTAAATAGATGATAGATCGATGACAGATAATAGATGATAGATAATAGATGATAGATAGATGACAGATGATTGATAGATGAGAGATGAGAGACAATAGATGATACATAATAGAAAGATGACTGATAGATGACAGATGATAGATAATAGAATGATATCTTCTCTTGACTCTGTTTCACTGGAAAATCCTAATATATGATGTCACAACATTATTGATGCAATTCCCAAACCAAAGTTTTGTGCACTTCTTGCAAAAGATGCTTTCTATTTTCAGTACCAAACTTAAGGCCCTTATGTATTTCTATTTCCTAATATAATTTTCAGGCCTTTGATGTTTCACATAATCATGTGAGGAAAATTAGTGCTTAAGCTCAAACAGAAAACTGCAGCAATGGAGATATGAACTGAGTTTCAGGATAATAAAATTCTCTCCAAATTTCCACCTGCAATTCCATTTTCATTGCACACATGCCCATTTTAGCATTTTTCCTGAAGTAGAAAGATAGCAGGATGAAGAAAGCCTATGTAAGGAATCCCTACCTTCTCAATAAATGCCAGGAAGTTCTGGTACAAGGCTAGTATCGATTGTTCCTAAGTCTATTCTGGATCACTAAACCAATTAGCTCTCAGCTAGACAAGAATTGTTAACCACAAAGGACAGTATTTAACCTATTTGTCTCAAGTAGCTGTACATATAATTGCAGCTGTGGCAAATTATCTGAATATCAGAAGACAGTTCTGAAACTTGTTGCGTATCATGCAGCTTGTCTATGGCTGAAGAATACTGATGAACAAAGCCCCTTATCTCTCTCAGCTCCGACCAGTGATTCCAGAGCACGTTCTGTGCCGGGTTTGCTTTCTGAACCCCCAGCTAAGAAGTGTGAATAAACACAAAGTTTCCCAAGTCCTTCACAGCCCTCACCATGTGGCTGTGTCATGAGTAATATTTTCATGATGTTAAAATCCAGACACAGTTCTTCACTTGCCCAAAAACTAAGCCAAGCATCAGATATGGGCAAGTCCTGAGATGACCCACTAAAATGGAAATTAGTTCATCCCAAGTGGAGCATTAAGAGACTGAGGAATTAAAAGGTAGAGATAGAGGAAAGGCTGGCCCACTGTCTCCTGTCTCTGTGTAAGGGGTGGGTGATGGCTTGGAACTCTAGGGGATAAGTAGAGCTTCTGGGGGTGAACAGTGAGGCCCAACAATGTTCCAAGGACAGCAGGGGAAGGAGGAATCTACAACCAAACTTCTGGTAACACCCGCAGGTCAAAGGACAGTTTTCCTCTGGAGAGAGAAAGGCCAGCAAGTGACCAGCTTGCATATCAGTCTATCAACAAAGTGACTGGTGTATGTCTTTCTATGTACATCTGAATGGGCTTCTGTCACAACTTGGCAATCAAAGAAGAGACTGCTGACAATAACATCATGGCTTCTCTTTTTAAATCTCATTTTACTTTTCATTTATAAAGGAAAATGAACTCAACCTAAACAACTTAAGAATACAAGTTAAAATTGCTACTGGTCATAATCAAGTGGCCTCTGAAAGTACTGATATTCCATTACCAGGGGTATGCGAGCCTTTCCTATGATGAAAAGTTCATTTCCTTATTTCACATGGCTGTGACCAAAAGTAATCTAGAGGAACACCTGGGTGGCTCAGTAGGTTAAGCAACTGCCTTCGGCTCAGGTCATGATCTTGGAGTCCTGGGATCAGGCCCCGCATCCGGATCCTTGCTCAACGGGAAGCCTGCGTCTCCCTCTCTCACTCCCCCTGCTTGTGTTCCCTCTCTGGCTGTGTTTCTCTCTGTCAAATGGATAAATAAACTATTTTTTTTTTAAAAGTAACCTAGAACCCCAATTCCATCCAGAAAGATAAATAATAGACTATTGAAATTTTTTTAACCAACACAGCTATTTTGAGCTTAAGAGGGGGGTGGCGTGCTCATCTTGTAAATGCTGCAGTCATTCCAGACATTTTGCTTCACTGATTTGAAGAAGATATTTATGTGCTTTGATGGTCTTTGTGATAAAACTTTGTGTGAATGTGTTACAAGGTGCATTAGCTTTACTGTGAGAACAAGTCACACATTGGTAAAAGAGGATCAATTACCATTTCTTCAAACTTGCCAAGTATTCTGGCTCATTTTCTTTGTGAGACCATGCATCCACTTGGCTACTGTTGGCCAAAGTGATCACTAATTCTGTAACAGCCAACAGCAAAGTTAAGTGTAGGTCAGTTTAACTTCTCCTGGGTCATTACCAGATTCTCACTTGTTAAAATCAATGTTTAATAACTTTGGCTTACTACCCAAAGAAATTTATGCCAATGGTGACAACCTAGAAAATATGAATAAGTAGAAAAAAAACACAGAGAATGAAGGCAATTTAAATTTTACCATCAGAGATAACAAATACTAACATTAAAATTTTATTTTTCTAGGGGCACCTGGATGGCTCCATCAGTTAAGTGTCAGACTCTTGATTGGGGCTCAGGTCATGATCTCATGATCATGGGACTGAGCCCCCTGTCAGGCTCTGTGCTTAGCAATAAGTTTGCTTGAGACTCTCTCCCCCTCACCCTGCCCCTACCCACCTTCACTCTCCTCCCAAAATAAATAAATAGATAAATAAGTAACTATTTTAAAATTAATAATAATTAAAATAAAGTAGTATTTCATTTTTCTAATCTCTTTGCTGTACTTCACCAAGCAATATTTTTAATAAAAATTGGTTATTTCATAAATTTTTTCATATATTCCTAAATGTAAGTGCATATTATGTACTAATTGTCACTGTATTAACTCTTCATTTACACACACGGTGAGGGCTGTGAAGGATTTGGGAAACCTCATGTTTATTCACAGGTCTCAGCTGTGTGTTCAGAAAGAAAACCCAGCACAGAATCACTGGCCAGAGCAGAGAGAGAGAAGGGGTCTTAGTTAATCATTATTATAAAAAATAAATATAAATAATAAAGTACATATTATAATATAAATCATTATAAATGAAACCACTACAAATATAAATTATTATAAGTGGTTTTAAGAAATATACAGCATTCTACGCTATGGATCATTATAAAAATATTTAACCATGGAATTATATATTTATACTGTGCTGTTGGATATGTCAGAAAAAAAAGGTACACTGATGATTCAAATGGTATCCTGGATGCATTTGATCATTTCACTCCCAGTTACTAAAAGTCATAAACTTGGTAGAGACTTTAAGTTGTTTTCCAAAGTCCATTCTACCGTTCTTTCTGGAAACATAAGTGGGGACCGAGGACATTCCTCAACTTCTCTTGCCTCTAAGTGTAGAGTGACACATGGGCTTCCTTTCATTCCTCTCCCCCCCCAACCATATCCCATGCACGCCTCAGATGAAACTACAATCAGTAGCGACTAAGCTTTAATCAAACAGATGACAAAGTACTGTAGGACAGAGCTCTGACTTGGAAAAAGCCCAGGTCTCAGTCCCTGAACTGAACATAAATGTTCCAGACCATTCCAGGACAACTGTGATGGAGAGCAAAGAAGCTAGGTGACTCTGATTGGGTTCCTTTGTAACAACAGCGGCTGCTCTGTCTGACTTTACCTTCTACTTATCCAGTGATGGTTTATCTTCAGATCTATGCTTCAGAACCAACTCAGCCATAATTTCCCTTTCTGAATCTCTGGCAAGAATCTGGAATAAGCAGAGTTCCTTTGGCCACAAATCAAGACGGTTCTTAATGTCACCTGCTTCCACTAGAGTTCAGGGACATTTGACAAAACAAGGCAATACCCACCCCTACCTCGAGAAGAAGCTCACTCAGGTTGGAAACCATTCCTGTCACTGACAGCAAGTTGCTTTTCATGCAATAATAATATAGGTGTTCAAAGAAACCTAGGAAATTGAGTTTAGGGCCTTAGTCTCATGAATGCAGAAACTGATGCCCAGAAAGGTTAGGAGGTTGTCCAACAACACGTACATTCAGATACCACTGAAGGATCAGAATTAGAACTCAAATCCTGATTTCTAGTCAAGAACACTTCCCACTCTCTGCCCTAAAACACACACATACACACACACAGACACACACACAGACACACACACACACACACAGAAGGGAAAATCCTTTTCCAAATGTTCTGACTTTAAACATCTAGTCAGTTTCTTTTCTTCTCTACAGATCAATGTATGACAGCCCAAGTAGCTTTCTCAGACTGAATGACAGGCACTCACGCACTGAGCAGTTACTACACAACCAGTATGAATTCAGCCCTCATCAGATGTAATTCCTGCCAGAAGAAGCATACTTCTGGAAAGCAAAAAATTCTAACATTCTGTGAAGAGCTGCACAGGATGGGGGGAAATACAAAATGTTTACTGTTTCTATAACTGTAATTACAAACCCTAACCCAGTATTCACCACCATGACAGACTTCCTGGAAGAGGCGTATAAAGTAGATTCCTAAAAATGTGTATACATGAAAAGTCTACAGAACCCTGGGGAAACCCGGCTTCACACCTGTTCCCATCTCCTTCAAACTCATCAGCCTCTTATCTCTCCCACATTCTGTTCTACATATTTTGATTGCACTTCCATGTGGCAAGGCAATACTAGTCATAATCATGAGAAAATGTAAAATTCATACAGACACCATAGACTTCAATTTAAACAAAAAAGTGCTAGAAATAACTTCTTCTTACTGGCAATTTACCCTTCTTTACCATCTCATTAATATTCTCTGCAAAACTGAAATACATGACGCTGGAAGTATTGAGGTTTTTCATGTATGAAGGGCCACGATTTAGAAACTCTTCTCTGTAGCTCCTGAAAAGGCTGATGAAGGCTGTCACAACTGCCTGGATTAAGGAGGTAAAGGGACCCGGGGCAGGGGCGACTCTGGGTCATGTAATCATCTGCTTCTCTAATCTCTAGCACTGGGCAAGGGCCAGTCCTCACCAACAACACAAATGCAAATTATTTTCACACACTACTGCCTTACCCCAAAACTTCCTCATAGTAGATGTGGATTTTATTCCAAGTCTAAATAATTATGAAAATAACTTACATCCCATGTTTGATAATAACACACTCAGGGGCGCCTGGGTGGCTCAGTTGGTTAGGCGACTGCCTTCGGCTCAGGTCATGATCCCGGAAACCCGGGATCGAGTCCCACATCGGGCTCCCTGCTCGGCGGGAAGCCTGCTTCTCCCTCTCTCACTCCCCCTGCTTGTGTTCCCTCTCTGGCTGTGTTTCTCTCTGTCAAATAAATAAAATCTTTAGAAAAAAAAAAAACACACACTCAAATATGTGTGACAATATTACCAAAAAACTTTGAAAACTATCTAATATAAATAAGGAAATATAATATGTTAGAAATATATCATGGAATGTATATTTAAAATGTATATTTAAAATGGAATGTATATTTAAAATGACTCATATATATAATGATGATGTAAAAAATACCTCAACTGCCAACATGAAGTCCTTCGAAAATGTACAGACATCATATGGAAAATTCGTTAATGTATTCTTGTGAGTATACCAATTTTGAAACATACCAACTTGACAGGACATCATTTTAAGTAAATTATTATTAGAAACACAAAATGGGGCAAGATCAAATATTCTCCAACCATGACTGAATAAAAAGCCATTTAGTACGAATGCAGACCACAGGAACTATATGCCCTTGTTAGAACAGGCAGCTAGGTTCTGGCAGCATACCTGGAGGCCAGCCAGGAGGAGGCTGCAGCCGGATCCATGGCTGGCGGGCAGCTCGGAGGCTCCTCAGGCAATGCACCAGAGGCCAGAACACAGCAGCCAGGCTCAAGATGCCGGAGGTGAGGCCAGAAACCGCTGACCAAATTAGGAAGAGAAAGCGGGAGCCGGAACTTCCGGCCCCACCTAATGACGTAAACAAGGACGAAGACGGAGCCCCGCCCCAGGCACGCTCTGGGTTCGCCCTTCCCTGCAATGCACCTGCTCTCACGGAGGCTCCAATCAATCTTCCCTCTCCTGCCGCTAAAGCCCATCCACTCTGCGTATCTGCCGCTGAATTCTTCCTGGGGACAAGAACAAGAGCCTCAGGGAATATCTTCAGGATTAAAGGAGATCCCAGAGCCTGCAGTTCACCGGGCAACCCTGAAAAGATGTGGAGGAAATTACCTGAAAGAAAAGTATGCATTAGTACTGGGGAAAAAATATTGAATGGAAAAGTTAAAACTGAAGCCCAATCAAGTGAGCATATTAGGGTAGTTCAAATTTAGAATAAAAATGTACACAGTGCAAAAGCTTCATTAAGAAGACCCATGGCGGGGGGCGGGGGGTCGCCTAGGTGGCTCAGTTGGTTAAAGCCTCTGCCTTTGGCTCAGGCCATGATCTCAGGATCCTGGGATAGAGGCCTGCATCAGGGTCTATGCTCAGTGGGGAACCTGCTTCCTCTTCTCTCTCTGCCTGCCTCTCTGCCTACTTGTGATCTTTTTCTCTGTCAAATAAATAAATAAAATCTTAAAAAAA
The DNA here is from genome assembly GCA_004023965.1 of Spilogale gracilis. Classification (NCBI taxonomy): domain Eukaryota; kingdom Metazoa; phylum Chordata; class Mammalia; order Carnivora; family Mephitidae; genus Spilogale; species Spilogale gracilis. The sequence goes on from PITA01006845.1 coordinate 8,562, forward strand.
GAAGTCCCCATAGGAAAACCACAGAGGTAAGGACATCACACAGATGTCGCTCTGAAACAAACCTCTCCTGTGTTGTGAGAGACAGTGGGCTCCAAGACCAAGATCCTTAAAAGATTGCTTAAGAATGAAAGCCTTCATTTTACAAATAGCACGAGGTTAAAAAAACAAACAAACAAACAAACAAACAAATAGCACGAGGTTATGGATAGTGCTGTTTCCATCACTGTTGTGAAGTGATATTGTTCTCTCATGGCTTCTAGGTCCCAGGCAAGTGAGTAGGCCTCCAACTGAGTAACCAGCACGTGTGAGAAACTGAGTTACACCCATAAAAGTGTAGAAAGAGGGGCTACCCAGGTAGCTCAGTTGGTTTGGCGACTGCCTTCGGCTCGGGTCATGATCCCGGAGACCCGGGATCAAGTCCCACATCGGGCTCCCTGCTCGGCGGGAGGCCTGCTTCTCCCTCTCTCAGTCCCCCTGCTTGTGTTCCCTCTCTCGCTGTGTTTCTCTCTGTCAAATAAATAAAATCTTAAAAAAAAAAAGTGTAGAAAGAACAGAGCCACCATCTGATATGGTCAGTGTTCTTATGTGATACTAGATAAAATACTTATGTAAAACAAAGTTCTTGATTTACTTTTATATATAATTAGATTAACAAAGAAAAAAAACCTTGTCATTTAATTTTGAAGATTTTATTTATTTATTTGAGAGAGAGCAGGGGAAGGAGTAGAGGGAGAGGGACAAGCAGATTCTGTGCTGAGCACAAAGCCGGATGTGGTGGGGCTCCATCCCAGGACCCCAAGACAATGACCTGAGTTGAAATCAGAGTCAGTGTCCCAACCGAGTGAGCCAGCCAGGAGCTGCGTAGAAAGGTAGACTGAGTAACGTCTCACCTTGACTGTGATCAACCCCTCCATCTATTCTATCCAAGAAATGTCTCTCGGTTGTTTTCAGTATCAGCTGTGAAAATTGCATTCGAGCATTGAAAAATGTTCCTCCTAGGTGACAAATTTATCCCCTCTGCCCCACCTCATCTTACTAAGTCTCTCAGTTTTATCTGGTGTTTGAGTCATCTGCATGAGCAAATCCCCAGCAACTGAAGAATTTAGCTCTTATTCACCGCCATGGAAGTTCCTTGTTTAAATGAAAGCAGGGATTCTGGGGACTCTTGATCTCAGCCCAGGTCACGATCACACGTCATGATCTCAGGGTGGGATCAAGCCCAGCCTCGGGCTCCCTGCTCATTGAGGAGTCTATTTGAGATTCTCTCTCTCCCTCCAACGTCATCCTGCACTCTTTCTCGTATAGTGACTAACATAATAAAATTCATAAATAAATAAATAAATGTTAGAATTCACCTGTTGGGGGTAAAAATCATATATATATATATATTTACATTAAAATAAATAAATATTTAAAATAAACCAATTAGCTATAAATTAGTTAATTTGTAGATTCAATATGGATTAATTTAAAGAGTATATAGTACATTTTTTTTACGATTTTATTTATTTGACAGAGAGAAACACAACTAGAGAGGGAACACAAGCAGGGGGAGTGAGAGAGGGAGAAGCAGGCTTCCCACTGAGCAGGAAGCCTGATATGGGGCTCGATCCCAGGTCTCCGGGATTGTGACCTGAGCTGAAGGCAGTCGCTCAACCAACTGAGCCACCCAGGCACCCCTCAGAGTATATAGTACATTTTATGAAATTAGAAGAAATCTATTTCTACTAAAAATAACGCAACATTCTAAATGTTCTTAGATATTAATGAAATGGTAAAACATTTTATTTATTCATTCATTTTTAGTAAACAATTAACTTCATGATCAAACCACCTATTAATGAAATTCTTTGATACAACATTTCTTATCTTTATCTAATTACTAATCCCTGAAAATATCTATCAAAGAATATTTAGTCAAAATGTGTTAGTGTGTTAATAGCTTGTTAATGGTGATAAAAAGGAAAAAAAAAGTGGAGCTATCATTTTTTACTTTGAGGGACCTAGTTAAGCAAATACAGAGAGAGAGATGCTTACAGTCAAAAGAACACATGCAACTTTGTTGCCATGTTTATAACTGGAACATATTCTTTCTATTTTGTGTTTTTCCACTTTAGCTAAAAGAGTTTTCTTCCAGTACTTCTAGTTCAGGAGCTCTGCAGCATCTTGCTCTTAGTTTTCTATTTCTCTGTCCTGGTCATAACAGAATTTTATTTGATTTTTATTAGTCTGATATTTCTTCCTAATGACTCAATAGTGTCTATATAATTTCTGAGGATTCACATACAAAATTCAGCTATGTTTATAATGGTTACAAGTTTTAATACTTATATTAAGTACGTGTTAGGAAATATATAGTATTCCTGTATAAGTTCAAAATAAATGACCCTTCTGTTAAACTTTACACATGAGCATGCTAAACTCAATTCTCAAATTAATAATTAAAATCTCAGAAAGACAATTATTACACAGTCAACCTTTATCTGTCATCTCTACAACCAACTGATGTGATTTTCCACATGAAGACTGGATGAATTAGTTTTTAAATTTACATTCATACTAGTAACCTATTGCTAGTTAACTGTGTGCATAGCTATCATTCCCACTAGACTGAGGGATCCTCAGAGTGAAGGAAATTCTATTATTGATTACTGAATCCCATGCAACAGGTACAAGTTTAACAATACTCTTTAAAAAATCCTGGAACACTGAAAAAATAAAATAATGTAAAAAAAATTATTCTTGGATCAATATCTTTCACCATCTTTGTAATCAACCAAAGGATTTGAATTTGAGAGAAAGAGGTCTTTCCCATTGATCATTGCCAGAGAGATGGTTTCTGTTTCCAGGAAACCTGATCAATTCCTACTTCTCAAGCACCCTCCAGAGCTCACTCATCTCTCCCCTTCTGTCCACACCATGGGTCTATCCAGGCTGCATGCCTTGCCAAGAAGGCTGGTTCCACCTTAAAAGAATAGAGTGCTCCTCACTCTGGAACCACACACGGGGCGTCTGGAGAGAGACACACACTCCTGCAGGGGAATGGCTCCCACCAATGTTCTGGCCACACTTTTCTTCAAAATCCAGATATGGATATAAATCTCTAAATTATCATGTATCCAGATTAAACCTACTCTGAAAAAATATCTCATCACCATGAGTGCCATTTACATATTCATTTGTTCATCCTCTCATTCACTTATTCACTGAAGTTTTCTTTCTGAATCAAATCTGAACTAAGATGCTACCTGGCTCCCAGGGTGGAGAAACACATTTTCTAATTTAAAAATCCCTAGTAGGAAGCACAGAAGATATTTAGGACAGTAAATTTTCACACGTTTTCACAGGGTCCACATGTTATACATTTTCCAAAACCCATAGAATGTATAATACCAAGAGTGAAACCTAATGTAAATACGGACTTTGGGTGATAATGATGTGAGGATGTAACTTCACTGCTTGTAACAAATGTACCATTCGCTGTAGGACACTAAGAGTGTTGCAGGATTTCTCCCCTTTAGTGCCCGCAGTTTCTGGTCACGCTGCTTGGAAGAATGAAGAGGTAGACCAGATAGAGAGTGGTTGGCAGAAAAGCAACAAATGTTTACTGAGAAGAGTATAAAGCTCCTAGAGAGGGAGGGGGACCCAATTGGGTTGCCCTTGGAGTTTCTAAGATTAGGGATTTTTATGAGCTCTTTTGTCAACTTTCCTAAACAATCAGGGTGTCCTGAGTTGGGTCAGTCCGATCTGTATACCTATTAGGCTCATGTCCACGTCTGATGCTCTTTTTTGCTGACTTCTGGGGGCTTATGTCTTAACTGCGCCTCAGTATACTGGTGACAAATGCTTTGTAGTTCGTTATCTTATTTTAGGACATTTTGCAGAAGTCATTTCTGCAAAGGCTGCAAAGCAGGATGATCAGTATGGTCCTGTCTAAGTTGCAGAACAGGATGTCTGTGCTGCTCGATCTTCAGTTTGCTGATTCTGTATTTCCTTCTTGGGGACCCGGGCCCTGACTCCCTGACGGTCCAAGTAACTCCTAACAATATTGTGAAATTCTGGGCCTGTGTAGGGGCCAAGGGCTCTGTACTCTGCTCAATTTTACTATGAATATAATTTCCTCTAAAAATATAGTCCATTGAAAAGAAATTAGCTCAGTCCCAAGAGGACAGCAAGGCCATATGGGGTCAGACGGTTACGGCCATGCAAACCTCCACAGCAGTGTCCTCTTTCTAGGCACTGCTGGCCCAGCTGGATGAGGACAGACCCTGTCCAACAGGCCAGGAGGGTCTGACTGCAGAGGTAAATGCAGGGGCTGACCTGCAAATGCACATACCTTGCTGACTGGCAGCCAGGCTTTTGCGGATGGGTCCCAGGTTAGAACACGTAGTACCCCCACAGGTGGGACTTCTGGGGGACATTCCTGACAGTGGAGGTTCATCTTACTCCTAGACAGAACTGCTAATGCCCTGAAGGCAGACCTTGGAGACTCCAGGGTCCATCCCAGACCCAGCGGGCAGTGCAGGGTGGGAGACACCTGGAAACTGGGATTGCCGGACAGGGCCTGAGTCCCACAAGGACTTCAGGGCCATGTGGGGCCTACCTGTTACCATCTTGAAGGTCCTCATCAGTACTGTATTGCAGGAAGCAGAGGATGGCCTGGGTTTTCCGTCCATCCTGGTCTGGCGGTGCAGGGATACAGTGGCCACAGGTGGGTGGGGACCCATAGCCTGCTAAGGTCCATCCTGCCCCAAAACAGAGCTTCACATCCCCTGAGAACAACTTAGCCTCGACTCCAGGCAGGGCAGAGGAAGCTGTCTTCTGCAAAGGGCCTCCATATCTTCCCAGGACAGAGCCACATTCTGTCTGGCTCAAAGGACCTTCCCTGCTATGCACATACACACAAGCCACTGTTGCACAGGTCATTTCCATCTGTTTGTATTATGCTAACAGGCATTCCTAGAACAGGACTACCACTGTTAGTAGGTGGGTGGGGACACATGGGCTGCTACTAAAACAGGAATGGATATGGCAGGACAATAATTGTCAAAACCATAAATATGTTTTACTGCATTTTTTATGCGATGTGAGGGGTAGTGGCCCTAAAGATAGGCATGGTTATTGTCTTCATTTAACAACATTGAAACAATTTTACTGAGGCCAAACACTTGGCCCAATATCATACAAGGAATAAGAAGAGGAAGAAAATGAATTAAACCAAGCCTATCTGATACCCAATCTGATTCTCTTAGCCTCCATTGATTAGTGTTTATGAAGAATCTGCTTTGTCCCTGACCATTTTCTAGGACATGTCTGTGAACAAGATAGACATGAACCCAGATTACATGGAGGGCCTATTTTGAGGAGACGGGGTAGGAGCCAGGCCAAAAGAAAACCACATTTCTAGAGAAGGATGATAGATACAGGTAATGTATGCATAATTCATGTAAATATGTATATATATATATATATTTTTTTTTTAAAACACCTTTTGAAAAAATAAATATCAGAGATGAACAGAGATTTGGCAGAAAGTGACTGGAAGGTGCTTCTGGGGAATTTACATTTTAAAAAGAGAAAAGAAGTGGCGCCTGGGTGGCTCAGTTGGTTAAGCGACTGCCTTCGGCTCAGGTCATGATCCTGGAGACCCGGGATCGAGTCCCACATCGGGCTCCCTGCTCGGCGGGAAGCCTGCTTCTCCCTCTCTCACTCCCCCTGCTTGTGTTCCCTCTCTGGCTGTGTTTCTCTCTGTCAAATAAATAAAATCTTTAAAAAAAATAAAAAATAAAAAATAAATAAATAAAAATAAAAAGAGAAAAGAATGTCAAAGAAACAGCCTTCTGAGGAAAAACGTCCCAGGGCACAATTGCTAGGGTAGAAAGGAACTTGGGGTTCCTAAGCAACCAAGATAAGGACGTGTGACTGGACCACTATGGAACAAGTGAGGAGAAGGAGGGAAGGGCTGGATCAAGAAGTCTGGATTTAATTCTAAATGCAATGGGAAGATGCCGCTTATGGTTTGAAGCAGGAAAATGACATTCCAGATATCACCCAGCTGACAGATTGTAAGGAGGCACATGGGAGACAGTCTGGTCAGGAACTGAGTAGGCTGCTCCAAGACAGAAATGATGATGGTTTGGACTAAGATGCTGATCGTATAGACAAAATTAGAAATGTAAATTCTGGATGGGGAAATAGAGATACAGAGTTTATGGTCCTGGATCCCTACTAAATGAACACCCTAAAAATCACCATGGTGTCCAACAGCACTGTCATCTTCCATGAAGTAATTCCACGTTAGTGGACTCATCAGGGAGTTAGTGTCCTGTTACATCTTGGTTTGAGGGAGTATAGAGTCCATGGGGGAATTGTGCCTATAGGTCAGCACCATGATGCTATTTGCTGAGTTCATCGATGTTGCCATACAATCATGGCAGAAATAAAATTAAAGTGGACCAAAACCTTAGAAACCATAATCATCTTAATAAACACATATTTCAATTTCTTCCCTGCATTTTATTGCATGATTTTAAATATGAGTAAGACTCTGAAACCAAACTAACCTTCTTTAATAATTGCCTAAGTACATTTTGTAATATATGAGAGCTCTATAAATGTCATTAAATGATACAAGTAAAGAGCTAGTAAAAAATACTGGCTCCTTAAAAAAAAAAAAATCCTGGCTCCTTATTCCTAACTGCTCACAGAGGTCCCATTTTCCTTTATAGGCTCTTAGTGAAGTTGAAGCAAAGTGGTTGCCGACAATGTGAGAAATTGTTAGTATGATTTTGAATTTAAACCAAGATACTAAATGGTTTTATAATTCTCAGGAAAAAATGCACTCAAAGATAGAACTCCTATCATCCTACTTAATAGGAATATCACAAAACTACTTGTACACAAATAGGATTAGTGAGATCCTATAAAATTACAATGGAAGTTGAAGATTCCCACATTCTTCTTTACTATCAAGGCAGTGAAGTGAGGCCAATAGTTACACTCACCACATCCCAACTCCTTGTAGAGTTTTCCATCTTTTTATATTTAAAAGTGTGTTTACTAAAATGTCCTTAAAATCTTTCTACTCATTCTGCTTCTCTTGTTCCTTATTTTATAGATCTTCTGTGGTTCTTTTCCCTGCCAGCTTGACCTTGTGATCTGGGTAAGTAATTGATAAATATTTATTACTAATGTACATTTTGTGGCTTTGTGTTTCTGTTCTTCTATTTCTTCTGAAACTGGTATATGTCTGAAATTGAGAAATTTTGAGCTGATAAAGACTTAAATGTTTATTTGTCTGTTTCTCATGTTATTTTAACACCTCTTAGAAGGGAGGAAAATAATTTACCCTCTACCATTCTAAGTTCTTGGCTGAGACCACACACTCCCCTCCCCCAAACATAAAAGACAAAACAGGGGGGGAAAAGTCTAATAACAAATACACCTCCTGCATATGAGGAACGTGAAAAATAAAATTAGGACCGTTATGCCTTATATCTCTAATAGCCACCTGGATTCTGTACACTCACTTGCTAGACCCTACAAAGTGGGAAAAAAAACACTAGCAGCCCTCCTATGGCCACCCTGAAATCTCAAGGTCGGTCTCTCTGGTCTCTCCGAGCCCTCTGGGAAGGAGAGGTAATGGCCATTAGGCTCCAGGAATGTGGTTAATGGCTCCGGGAATGTGGCTAGGTAACCACACCCGGAGCCCCCAACCCGACCATTTGGCTCCAGGAATGTGGCTACTTTGAAAGACTCACCCTTCCCCCTTTCATGCTGAGTGTCCCTCTGGTTTCGGTTAATAAGCACGGGAACCAATCAGATCATGCTGGTGTTCATATTTGAATGTTAGCCAATAAGAGTCCAAGTACCGTGAAAAGTCCTGAATTTGTTTGTGCCTATCTATAGAAAGCTGTAAAATCTGCTGCACTGGGCCTCTTAGCGTCACCCGTAACAAGTGCGCGGAGGTCCGGGTTCAAACTCGCAATAAACGACCCTTGCCCTTTGGCTTTGACTCTGGACTCTGGTGGCCGTCTTTGGGGAGTCTCCGAATTTGGGGCATTTCACATACATGGGAGAAACCCAGGAAAATGGAGTAACTCCATAAAATGGTCCAAGCCATCACCTTCAATGCCATCTGCAGCTAAGGACAAAAGAGAGATTTTAGGGGAATAGGGACCCAGTCATGGGAGGTGACCAGGAAAAATTCAGTAAATTTCCATACAGTTGTCATGCATACAGATTTAGCTCACTGTCTTCTCTGGCACCTAGGTGTGGCTCAGTGGGTTAAGCCTCTGCCTTCAGCTCAGGTCATGATCTCAGGGTCCTGGGATCTGTGGGTCTCTCTGCTCAGCAGGGAGCCTGATTCCTAGTCTCTCCCTGCCTCTCTGCCTACTTGTGATCTCTCTCTGTCAAATAAATAAATAAATAAAATCTTTAAAAAAAAAAAAAAAAAACCTCACTGTCTTCTCCATTGATGTCTCCAAAAACTGCTGAGTCATCCTCTTCACAACAACAAAACATCCCTTACAAGTGGATGTTTCCCTTCTAAATATAAATATATCTTAGCTCTGTTTTCAGATCTTCCCCAGTGTCTGCTATTTTTAAAAAATAATCAGCTTAAAATAACACTTAAGAAAAAAACATTTTGGAGTGGCAAATCCCATTCATTTTCAAAATCTTAATCAACAGAAAATAGAGTTCTAAGGAAAGAATGTTCAACATTCTGTGATGGGTAGGAGAAGACACAAGAAATGTTTTAGTTTTTTTAACATAGTAATTTGAAAATTTAAAATCACATATATGGTTTACATTTATGGCTCATGTATTATTTCTACTGGGCAGCATTACTCTAGAATGCCAATCCCTCCCGCATAAGTGCCCCTTACTCAGAACAAACAACCCCAGATCCTTCAGCGCTGTCAACAGTTTGGTTTCTCAACACCTTGAATGCCTGGCTCTCTCATATGTGCATATTTCAGCTTGCTGAAATTTCAAATAAAGCATGTGTTCAAGATCAAATCACTAGGGCACCTGAGATCACTTTGACTTGGATGGAGAACTACTTTTGATTTATAGGGATTTATATCACACCCTATTTTAGCAGGAGATTCTTTTCATATAAATAGCTCTTAAAGCAAATCTTTCCTCAAATTATTTATATTTTATTCAGTATGTGTGTGTGTGGTGGTGGGGGGTCTATACATCTTCTCAGAACCTATCAGAAGTAAGTGCCCCTTACTGACGAATCATTAAGTAGCACTATTATCTTTTGCTGTCTATAATTGTAAAAATGCACATACCTTCTATTCTGTGACTTTACCCCCATTATACATCAGTAGTTCTCAGACAATGACCCTTGCTACAGCAGTGTAGTATAAAGTCTTCTTAGGTATGGCACCAAAGACGTTCCTCACTAGAAGTATATTTTTGCAACAAATAGGTGAGAAACAGCTCTCTGTGCCAGTCTGTCCTATGAAGCACTGAACTAAGAAGGCAGAAGTGGTAAAGCGCATACCCACATACATCCAGCTCCCAGAGGTGATAAAAGGGGAATATCGAGCAGGCACCATCGATCCAGAACACACAAGACTGTCGCCTCATGTGTACATATGAAGTAGGAAAGCAGGTAGGCATCCAACAGTTCCATCTTAACCAGTCTATGCAATGAGGAGCTGGGAGGAGAGAGTGACCCAGTGAAAAGTCCAATAACTGTGGTTGTCATTTGATTATTTCAATCACACCATCAAGAATTCTAGATTTGAAAGTGTGCCACAAGTACAAAAGCCCTGAGCACCACTGTTGCAGAATAACATTTCAAAGATCAGACCCAGAGGACCCAGGAGAACCTCTTTCAGAATGACAATGAACTTCAGCTGCTCTACAGCTGAGAATCAACCCAGCCACTTCTGTCATAAGCAGATCTACATGTTACCATCTTGCCTGTCATTGTACAATCCGTCAAAATAAATCTATAGTCTTCCTCTCTTCTACCAGTCTTTAACACTGCCTTCATGGAACCAGGTCTAACTTCCCCCATTTTTAATAATTCAGTGTTCACTTTTCATGGTTCTTTGTTGCCTTTGAGAGTGTTTACAAATGATTTAAAGACCAGTTTAGAGTCTGGGTCAACATCAAGCTTATGAGCCTTAGTTTCTGGGATCCAAATTTTCCTTTTTTGAAAATTGAAATATATGTCCACTTTTAGGCTTTTGGTAGATTTCCAAAAGTGTGGTATAGACCAAACATTTATATTTCTCTTAACTGTTAAGGATATTTTCCTGCTTAGTTAGTAGATAAGAGTATTTCCTCTGTTTGCTTATCTAGTGCTGGACAGGATCATAGGGATGACGTTTTGAATCACAGAAGTAAAAGAAGTGTTAAGATATGTTGCTCTTACTTTATAAATGACAAAACTGAAGCACACAGAGTAACCATTTAAACTGCTTAGGGGACCTCCCAGGAAGGAGATGGAGCTCAACGTGTAGACCCATCACCACAAGTTATGTTATTTTTTCCTTATTTTTGTTTGTTGGAATGGTTTATGTGTTTATTTGGAAAGACTTCATAAGTATGTGTATCATTCCCATTTTCCTATAGATTCTGAAAATCAAACACAGTTGAGTAAAGGATAATCTAAAATTTACTATCGGGTAATCATAGGCAGGCAGGTGCTGTTACAATAAACGGTTGCTAACAAAGACACCTCTACTTCCAGTAAAGAAAATTGTTAGCAAAACTTTTTCAGTGTCAAAAACATTTGTTGAATTTCCCTGTTTTATGTCTAACTCTCATCTTTCTGCAAAAATCATAACCATTGACAGGACAGGGAACAAGCTATGAAATTACTTTGAGCCAATGTAATTTGCAACATACAATTATGCACTCAATAAATACATCTTGAATGTCTTGCTTATAATTTTTTCAGAGTTTCAGCAGTTACATAATTACTCACATCTTAGAATTTGTCATTTCTGCAAATTGGAAATAAAAATGTAAGTGGGGTGGATAGACAGTCTCTGGCTTATGTTGGTTCAACTTACAATTTTTAACTTTAGGCTGGTGTGAGAATGATATGCATTCGGTAGAGACTGTACTTCAAAATTTGAATTTTGATCTTCTCCTGGACCACTGGGAAGCTAGAGGAAGATAAGGATTATTTTAACAAGGTTTGTTTGTACAGAATTCTCTCAACTTTGACCTTGTTGAAGAATGCATTTTTCTCCTGTTCAGGGTGGTGGTCTTTCACGTAAGTTTTAATCTCCTATTTGCAGTTATTAAAAGAGAGATAGAATTCCCTTCTTGTAGCTACTGGTTTTTGAGTGCTTTTAGTTCAAAATAATCCTTATGCCCAAGTGGCATATTTTGGCGTGGCATATTCTGCCTCCCTTCATAACTAACATCCATTTACACAATGTAAAAAGTAAAGCACACTGGCACACTCAATTCCTAAATTCCAGACAGGTTTGATAAAAACAGGAGCTTGCTTTGGCCTGCCACAGAGCTGAAGCTCCTGGCTGGATTGCATAAAATGCAGGGAACACGCATGCAAGCTCCACATAATGCAGCCATGTTGGTGGGAATTTGCTCTCATGAGTGACGTATTATATTGTCAAAACAGGAAAGCAGACGTTAACCTGTTAGTGTTAGCTTTCACAATCGAAAGTGGAAATCAAATTTAACTTCTTGGTAAACATGTATTATTTTAGGAAGACAGGGAGCATTTGATCTGGGCCTCCAGTGGGCTAACAACTCATATTTGAAGTCCTGAAGGCAAACGCTTTGCCTAGAGACTTGTTCAAATGATCCATTGGCCAAAGAGCTGCAAACTGTTTTGCAGTCAATGTCTTTCATACATGTCCTTCTGACATAGGGTATAATTCACATGCTACGCCTGGTCTCATAAATGGCCCCACCCAAGGTTCACGTGATAAGGACTTTTTTGAAGGACCAAACAAAAAGACGTCTCTGTAGGATAAATCACTAGGATCTCATCTTACCACTATCCTTCAGGGTCACAGTTCTGCTCTTTGTCATAACTTCATACTCATCCAGAGTCCGGCTAACTGTCCTTGAGAAATCTGCAGCAGGCTTTAACAGCTGTTCCCAAGCCCTACCCTGACACGGCCTCTCTTACTTTGCTTCAAGGCACTCTGTACACTGAAGCTCTAATGCGGTTTCCAAAATGCAGTTCTGATAATGTTCCTCCTCTGCTGACACCTTGCCTTGGTTTCCCACTGGCCTTGGGATAAGACCTCCTACAAGGTCCTTGGTCAGGCCTCTGGCCCCATCAGGTCCCTGGGATCCAATAGAGGTGGTGCCTAGAATCCTCATGTTTCTCAAGTACCCATGGGAATGTTTGAAAACTGAACAAAAGGTTGGCTTCCAAATATAAAAGAAAACAGAATCAATATCAAATTAAGCTAATGGCGTGAAATTTTCTCAAAACATAACATTCATCATCTATTCAATTGCCACACAATGCAGTTCTCGTGAAATAATCTGAAAGATATACTTAATATGGGGGGGGGTGAATGCTCGATTTAATATGAAAAGAGCTCTTCAAGGTAAAAATGCCTAAGAGCACAACATCTAAAAAATCTCCCAAGTGTCTTGCCTCTCTCCCGCCCTCTCCCCATCCGCCCCTCACTCTTCACTCCAGCTAAACCAAAGCTCTTTGGGTGCCTTGATACGTCATGCTGTTTCTCCCCCTAGAAATGCCACCCTTTCCCATGGGGGACTCCTTTAGATGCTTGGCCCCTACTCACCTGGCTGATTCCCCAAACTGCCCAAGCTGGGTGCCATGGCTGCCCATCTGTTCCCATGGCAACGGACACTCCACTCCCACTAGTGTTTAGCACTTACAATTGCACCCCATCGTCTGCCTCTGGTGTGTAAGTTCTGGGCAGGACTATGTCCCTCCTTCCATCCTGTTCACCACCGAGTGCCCAGAGCCTAACATAGAACCTGACATTGAATAATGAACATTTGCTCACCTGATTGTAATTTCACTATTTTGAGTCGATCTTCATACTAACAACTAGCTGATCAATAGTTTTATTTTGATTTAATTCACAGTGATCTTGGTTGATATCAATGACCTCACACAGCTTGCTAGTGTAGGGACTTAGTTCATGTCTTTTAAATTGTTTGTCTTCATCGCTGTCTGAAACATGCCTTTCTTTATAGGAAATACGAACATTTAAGCTCTAAAATTTTCTCTTCACTGTGTATTTTTTAAATAATCAATTAGTGTCTGCATTTGAATTCTTTATATGCCTATAAATTAGTTTCTCCAAAGTCTTTGCAATTCATGCTATCACTGTTTCACTGTAACAAATTTTTGATTCTTTAAATGAATTTATTTCAATCTGCAGTTAAAAAAATAACTGATTTGTATTTCAAAGAGATCATAAGAGTTAGGATAAGTAATTAATTACTCAGTAACACCTACCTTCTGTCATGAGGCTTTCACATGGATCTGGAAACAGCCATTTCTTCTAGGGGGGTGGCAGGAAGGAAGCAGTGTGATAGAGTGCTGTGGGTTCAAACCCGACCTTGGACATGTGTAACCCATGGAATGCTGCCAAGTTGTTCAGCAGGCTTCCGATCTGGAAAATGGAAAGAGAAAGCCCACTTTACACAGGTTTAGTGTAAACAAGAGAGAATCTGGACAAACTACTTTGTTCACTCGATAAGAACTATTATCTTATTTTTGCAGATTTAAAGGTATTTTAACTCTGCACATGGTGTATTCTCAAAGCTGTGTCTTATAAAGTGATGTTCTTCATTCATATTCTTTTCGTTATATTAGCTCTAATGATAATTTGTATACTGGATGGGGGGATTCCAAACTGTGTCTTCAACCTTCACTGAGGCCTAGAGAATATTTAAAGCAAATATTTAAAGGGGAGAGAGATGATCATTTCTGGCTAAGGGAAAGATGCACAAAGTCCTAAAAGCTTATGTAAAATGTTCAGAGAAAATTTTATTTGGGGCACAATGGTTTAAAGTCTAGAATAGAACTCTAAGTACATGGACTGGAATGACACTTGGCACTATCTGAATAGATTTGAACTGGAATGAAAGGTATGAAAGATGACTTAATTTTTAAAAATAAAATAAACCATTGTGTTCAGATTGTCTTGCTGTAGTTTGGGCCTTAGTATCCTCCTTTTCCACATGATGTATATGGTTAATTCAGTGGTCCCTCCAGCTGTCCCTGACTCATTTATCTGATCCTAGAGAGTATGACATGTCTTCATAAAGATGAGGTTGGTCATCACAATCTGCCATAGGAGAAAAGTCTTGTGTGAACTCCAATAAGGCATCCTAGCCCACAGCAATACTTCTTAGCCTTTAGGAGGTCACAGAACCCTTTAAGAAGCTGAGGAGAGCTATGAAGCTTCTCATGAGAATAAAATTCATAATTATCTATAAAATGTCAGGGAACCCCTAAGCCCCATATATATATTTTTTAAGATGTTATTTATTTGACAGTGAGAAACACAGCTAGAGAGGGAACATAAGTAGGGGGAGTGAGAGAGGGAGAAGCAGGCTTCCTGCTGAGCAAGGAGCCCGATGTGGGGCTCGATCCCGGGATCATGACCTGAGCCGAAGGCAGTCGCTTAACCAACTGAGCCACCCAGGCGCCCCCTCCTTAAGTCCCATATTAAGAATCTCTGCATTAGGGAGTTTCCTGCTTTGGAGAATGTTTTAGCTCCAACTGTTATAACAAAATATCATGTCATAAACTAGGTGGCTTATACACAACAGAAGTTTATTTCTCACAGTTCAGAGGCTGGAAGTCCAAGATCAGGGTCCCAGCGTAGCTAGGTGCTGTTGAGCATGCTCTTCTGGGCTGCAGACAGCCTCCTTGTCGTGGTATCCTCACAGGGCAGGGAGCACAGGAGGAAGCACGCTCTCCCATGACTCTTGGAGGGCGGTAGATTCCATTCATGAAGCTCTACACTCATGAGCTCATCTAAACCTAATCACATCCTGATGGCCCCACCTCCTGGGCCTTCAAGCTGAGAATCCATGGCTGGGGAGACACAAACATTCAATCCACAACAGGGGATTTCTTGGAGGTGGTGAACCGCAGGTCCCCAAGAGAACAGCTGTGACTGTTCATATGGACACAGCTGGATAGACCACTGGTGGCCACTCAAAGGCAAATATTGCCTCAAAACTTTGAGATTTGCTGGAGGTTATTCATCTCATGTGTTCTGCTCAAATTTCTGCTTGGCTTTATCCTTTTTCAGACTGAAAATATTTTTATTAAAGAAAAGAAACACAGAGGTCAAAAGTATAAAGATCTATCAAGAAAAGTACTAAAGGTGACCAGGAAAAATTCAGTAAATTTCCATACAGTTGTCATGCATACAGATTTAGCTCACTGTCTTCTCTGGCACCTAGGTGTGGCTCAGTGGGTTAAGCCTCTGCCTTCAGCTCAGGTCATGATTTCAGGGTCCTGGAATCGAGTCCCACATTGGGCTCTCTGCTCAGTGAGGAGCCTGCTTCCCCCTCTTTCTCTGCCTGCCTCTCTGCCTATTTGTGACCTCTGTCTCTGTCAAATAAATAAATACAATAAAAAAATAAGAAAGAAAAGTACTAAAGGGGCCCCTGGGTGGCTCAGTTGTTAAGCATCTGCCTTCGGCTCAGGTCATGATCCCGGAGTCTTGGGATCGAGCCCCACATTGAGTTCCCTGCTTCTTCCTCTCTCATTCCCCTTGCTTGTGTTCCCTCTCTAACTGTGTTTCTCTCTGTCAAATAAATAAATAAAATCTTTAAAAAAAAGAGAGAGAGAGAGAAGTACTTGAGAAGTATCTCATACACCACTCTACCATTTCCCTCCCACTTGAACATCTTCATTTCTTCGTATCTCAGCTTCTCCATCTATGCGATGGAAGCAATGGCACATCCTGTGTCTATCACCCAGAAGAGTGTGAAGGTCAAGTGAAAAGGTAAAAGTAATAACAATGATGGGATTAGCAGAGGTGACAGTGATTGTGAATTTAGGATGTTCCGAGTACTGTGCTGAGTCCTCAGGTAGGGCATCTGGGTGGATGTACTGAGTAGCTCAGGTGGGTCATGGGGTGGGTGGCTGTGCTGAGTACTATACTGAGTACCTCAGGTGGGGCACGGGAGGATGTGCGGAGTGCTGTGCTGAGTACCTCAGGTGGGTCGTCAGTGGCACATAACAGATACTTTGTGCCATCGTCTCAGTAAACCTGTGAGATGACGATCTCTATTTTATTTTACGTGGAAGGAAGAATGGTGGCATGGAGATATGAAGTGACTAGTGCAAAGTGAAGGAGCTTATGCAGAGCAGGATCCAAACTATGACCATCTGATAATAGCACTTAGGGCACTGAGCTCTACACTCCACAGCCTTCTGTAAGAACCATGCATTTGCATGCAACAAACCTCACAGAGCCATGAGTCAAGAGGCGGGTTTCACTTATTTTAAGTGTTTTGACCTTCCAGACAGAAAACAAGCTAGTATAAAATAAGTAGGCTGTTGGATGCTACTCTGTGCAGCAGATGGTTTCATAAACCCTTGCTTTTGCTGTTTCAGAATTCAAACTCTGATGAAAACCATGGTTTGCTGCTTTGTTTTCTGGTTCTAGATTATAACCTCCAGATTTTTTTTTTAATATCTCCACGCACATCACATAGGCATATACAATATATCTTATTTATACACAGTAGCTTTTAGAAAATAGGGATTATTTGTAATTTCTTTTACAAATTCTAGGACAGATCTTCAGGGTGGAAGGAAAATAAATAATTCTGTCCCTGAAAATTCTAATAGTCATCACATGATAGCTATCGTTTGCCCGGAAATGTCCTCTGTGCGTTGCCCTCCTTGTCCTGTTTAATCGTCCATGATTCCTAGGAAGTGGGCACTATTATTAGACCCATTTTGCTGACAGGACGGTTTAACATTCCTTGACTGAAGCCCCACCAGTTTGCTCTGCAATGCCAGGCCTCTGAACTCCCTTTGCTCAGCCATTTCTTTCCTCTTTTTTTTTTTTTAAAGATTTTATTTATTTATTTGACAGAGAGAAAACACAGCCAGAGAGGGAACACAAGCAGGGGGAGTGAGAGAGGGAGAAGCAGGCTTCCCGCCGAGCAGAGAGCCCGATGCGGGCTCGATCCCCAGACTCCGGGATCATGACCTGAGCCGAAGGCAGACATTTAATGACTGAGCCACCCAGGCGCCCTGCTCAGCCATTTCTTTAGAAAACTTGCAATCATGAATTCTTTCTCTCCCTTTTGAGATGTAAGTTTTCTCTCAGGGATCTGGACCCATTCCTCTGTAATAGGATATCATGAAGACAGCATTCAGGGCGCACCTAAGTGGCTCAGTCCTTAATCATGTGCCTTGTCCTCAGGTCATGGTCCCAGAGTCCTGAGATAGAGCACAGCATCGGGATCCCTGCTTGGC
>PITA01006845.1:26113-96456 GCA_004023965.1 Spilogale gracilis
AGGACCAGGCTCCTCGCACCCTTTGTGTCCACCCACACATTGGCAACCTTCTAGCTGTCCACTACCTGTATCAGAATTAATTAATGAAGTGTTGTCTTCAACGTCAAAACAAAAACACATATTTGGTAAACATGATGAATTTGAATACAACTTTTAAGACCCTGGACTCTTTTCCCAAATGCCAAAGGCTTCGCCCACACACCCATCAGCTGGGCCCCTGCAGGGAGTCTGAGCCCCCAGAGCCTTTTCCCACCTTCTCCAGCCCTGACCCTCCAGCCTCCTGGGTTCTCCACGATGACAAAACAGGAGACATTTCAGAATGTTTCTCTTAGAGGATCTTTCCAGTTTATTTTGTCCAAGTTATCCCTTTCCTCCTAAAAAATCTATTTTTTGAAGTTTTATATGAAATTCCATCATCTCCCTTCATTTTAGTCCAGCCTGCATAGAGAAAGGCCCCACTGCCAAATCTGTGCCCCACACACCCAGCATCCAAGCACAACCTTGTGTGGCCCTAGAGTGCCATCTACAGCCAAAATATGGGCATGACAGCCTTCCCGTCGAAGGAGGGCTTCCGCAAATGGGTGTGCAAAGCCCCAGGTGTTTACTGTCTTCCCAGGTGTTTACTGTCTTCCCAGGTGTTTACTGTCTTCCCAGCCTGGCCAAATCAGCTGGTCACAACATCCACATGCACAGGACGCTAAGATATGAAAATTAAATGGTGTGACTGCAAATGAAAGGACTCCGTCTTGATATGGTGCAGAAAATGGTCCTAATGGTCTGAGATGGCAGTTGGGAGATGCTGGGAGACACTGGAGCAACACTTGGGGTTATAGGGCGAGGATGGGGTGAGACGTCCTCCCTGAATGTGTGGTGAAAAGGAGCTGGCGGGATTTGCTGAGTGGCTTGATGTAAGATTAGAAAGTCAGGAGTCACACAACCCCAAAGTGTTCAGCCTGAACAGTTAGAGAAGTGTATTGTCATTTCCTAACTTGGGACATACTTGGTGAATCTCTGTCTAACGTGATCCTATAACTGTACCCAGAGAGTCGTATGCCCATGGGCTCAAAGCGCCTTTCTGACATAGGGCCTGAGGGTCCCGGGAAAGCTGTCAGACAAGGCGGAGGGGTCGTGGAAAGTCATCAGTGGCATAAATATGCTCCAGAATTTAGGGGATTTCTCTAGAGCAACGGATCAGGGAAAACACATGGGAGTCTTTACAAAGGCCTGCCCAGCAAAATCAGCCCAGACCATAGGCCCCTAGGTTACCCTGTATTCTCTGATTATAAGAGCCATGCAAATCCCAATTATCCAAGGGCACCTGGATGGCTCAGAGGGTTAAGCCTCTGCCTTCCACTTAGATCATGATCTCAGGGTCTTGGGATTGAGCCCTGCATCAGGCTCCCTCTTCAGCAGAGAGCGTGCTTCCCTCTTTATCTGCCTGCCTCTCTGCCTAATAATCTCTCTCTGTGTCAAATAAATAAATAAAATCTTTTTTAAAATCCCAATTATCTAACTCTCCACACCTCAGAATGAACTAAATGCAGCAACCAGGAAGCTCATGGGTAATGGGTCAGTTTTGGTCAGAGTCTTATTCAGGATGTTCTCTGCAGCTCCTAGGTGCTCTGGATAATCTGAGGGCAGTGAGGAATCCCTCTTCCCTGACCTTTGGTCATGCTCTCTGTGCAGCAGAGACAGCCCACAGCTGGGACAGCCCAGATTAAGAGGTGCCCTTCTTCTAAGGGTTATCATGCTGTCCAAGCTTGGCCACCCTTACTTACATGGAAGCACCTAGACGTGGGTCCGCTGCATTTGTCCCCGAAGCAGCTCGCTCAGCCCCGTGTGTTCCAAGGGGGGGACTAGTGCACACACTGTTTGCGGAAGGCCTAAGTCCCAATGTTCTTTTATTGTGATATTTATTAAGGACCCGTTATGTGCCCGGCACTCTGCTCAATTCATGGATTGAATGGTTAAGATGGTCCCACTCTCAAGGAATCTGACAGAAGAGAAAGCTGAGATGCAAGAAAAGCAGATCTTTAAACCCATGTCATAAGATTTTATTAGTGATATTAAATGAAATCATATGTGCATCATACTCTGCTTAGCACATAAGCACACATTCAATATTAGTTTCATCCGAATCTCGATTCAATCTCAGGTCACGAAAATTTAAAAAGAGGAGGAAAAGAGGCCCCTCCTTTGGTCCCATTTCCCACAGCATGAATCCTCAGCAACACTCCCCCTGGCTTTCAAAGCTCCTTTTCCTGCCTCCCCTACCCCCTTTAGCTGCCTGGTCCCCTCCTCTAGCTCCTTGCATCACTCTCTATCTGTCTTGCTCACCCCCCATTACTTTCCTTCCAAATCAGGTGAAATGCTCATCCTGAATTCCAGGCCCCAAGACAGCTTTTTCTGCACCCCTAACCATCCTCTGCCTGGTCACTCTGATTCTCACTGGCCCCAAAGGACCTCTGGCTTCACTCTTGCTCTGCTGCTGGGAATCCTTCAATCCTGCCCCCCCTCTGCCCCATATTAACCAGTAGAGGTCCTATTCATTTTTAAATATCAAAATCTTCCACAAAACTTTTCTTGTTTCCCAAATTGGACGTGGTATTTTTCTATTTTTTTTCTCCTTTGGACCTGCCTGGAATTTTCTTATCCTGCTTTGTTATTTCATATCTCACAATTGAATTCTTTCCTGTCTCTTCCATACCAGCTCATACATTTCCCACAGGCCCATTCTGTGCCATCCACCTCCAGTTCTGAACATGTTTGGAGAAATTTAAAAGGAGGGCAATGGCTATGGAAAGGTTTGGGAATAGATTGTTGGTATGTCAAGGGAAAGAAACAACCCTTCTTCCTCAAGGCTACTGTGGAAGGCTTGGCGAGACCTCTCTCAGAGCTCATGTGAGCCTCCCATCTGGAGGACTCGCCTCTGAGCACTTTGGAGCTCAGTATTTGGATCTGTCTGGAGCGCAGACAGATGAGTCAAAGGAGAGGGAGGCTACATGGACAGGCCTGCAGTCTAAGGGTCTGTGCAGGCAAATGAGGGGGTTTTCTTGAATGAGAAGTGTCTCAGGAGACAGAACATCGGAGAGCCAACCATCCTGCCCAATAGGGCCACCTGAAGAGGTAAATGGACCTCTGAAAATACCACTGGATGGCTGGGGTTTGAGGAAGGACTCACAGCAAGCACAGAACACAGGTCCTACCCCTATGGGAGGACAGACGTGCGGCCCTGGTGGCTGGAGGTGGGAATCGATCTACGAAGAAAGATTCAGCTTGTCCCCCGAGCACATGTCCCACTGAGGACCGACCTGCCCAGCTAAGAACTCTCTTGCTCCCCTTTCTCTGCTGGACCCGCCAGCCCTGGTCTGCAGGACCGGGACGGTTGAAGGCGAAAGGAAAGCAGTCAGTGAGGAGCGAGGGAAAGCCACCCATGTGCCCTTCTTTAAATGCCTATTCCCTCCCTCAGTCAGGCCTGAGCTGGGGGACGAAGGGGGAGTCCACATTTTAGTTCTCAAGTGGGAGAGGTCATCTTAACTGCTTGTCTGACCCAAACATAACTGGGGACTTAGAGGGGTGGAGAGAAGCACGAGGCAGGATGCTTTCGGACTGCAGCCCCAGGTCACGCTTGCTGGCGGCTCCAGTCTAGTGAGAACTCAGGGCCCAGCTGTTGGCATCTCTTGCTTCCCGGTGTGCTAGCGCAGCCCACATGCAGGAGGCTCCCGTCCTGACTCCATCCGGATTGTTAGAAAACAAGGGCTGTGTGCCTATCTGATGGCCAGGAAGCAGGAACGACACAGCCTCTAGCACCGTGAGGAGCAGATGGGGAACAGAAATGGTGAAAAGAGGGTGATGGGCTCGGTAGAGAGCCATGAAGTGCCTCTGGAAGAGAAAAAGGACTGAAGAGTGTCTGCAGAGTTTGGGAGGCAACACGGCTAAAGAAATGGTTGAACTGCTTGAGATAACATTTATTGACTTGGAACTGTTTGCCTTTTGCTACCTTGGAAATACTCAAATTTGGAGGGGGCAGGAAATCTGGGTGGTGCCCTGGTGAAGGCCAGGAACATGCTGGTGGAAGACGCTGGGTTTCCCTCTTGCACGTGCAGGAGTAGGGCTGCTGCCCTCAGCCGCGGAGAGCCAGCGGCCGGCCAGGGGGAGTGAGGGGTGCCTGGCCGCAGCCTCTGTTCGGGCTCTCAGAAATACTCCCAACTCCACTGCCTGAGACGCCATCGAGCCCATTTCTCGTTTTATCTCCAGAGTCTGGTAAAATGCAAGTATCTGTGAAGAAGGAGTAGATGACTCCATTTATGTGAACAATTTAGCAGGAAGGGCGGTTAGGCTATTTGAGAGGACAAAGTTTGATATACAACAGATGGCGATGCACGACATCTCAGGGTGCCAAAGGGAAGAAACACAGCCTTCTCCCTGGTTCTCCAGAAAACAGCCTTTTGGACTCAGAGATTTGCGAGCAGATGAAGAAGGGCTTGTTCTGGGGAGCAGGAGCCGGGAGGGCTGGGAGAAGCAAAGTTGGGCAGAGATATTGCTGAAGGATATTGCAACAGAGACTTCTGTGGACCCGGTGCAAACTCAGACTCGTCCCCACTGAGGCTGGGGCGCCAGGCAGCTCCCGGGGGGCAGCCTCAGTGATGAGTCATCAGAAGTGGGTGACAGGAGGGCCTCCCCTATAGCGTTCACCGCAGAGAACCAGAAAATAGAGATCCTGTCCACAGCTGAACACAAAGCCCCTGTCACTTAGCCACATTTTATTTTTTTAAGATTTTATTTATTTATTTGACAGAGAGAAACACAGCGAGAGACGGAACACAAGCAGGGGGAGTGAGAGAGGGAGAAGAAGGCTTCCCATCGGGCAGGGAACCCGATGTGGGGCTCGATCCTGGGACTCAGAGATCATGACCTGAGCCCAAGGCAGACGCTTAAAGACTGAACCACCCAATCACCCCACTTAGCCACATTTGAATAGTGTATTTCTTGACTCACTTGAAGTCCTCCAAGTATTAACTGTCTACAGTTTCCCCCTGTTCCTGAATATTCAAGCCTCTCCTCAGGCAAACCAGTAAGAAATGTCATTTCAGGGTCAAAAGATCAGAGAGAAAATGTGTCCGAGATTAAGGGAAATGTAGGGTTTCCTGCCCTCTTCTCACCCTTCTGAGGACTGATCCAGGGCACACCAGGAAGAGCTGGTGTTCAGAGATGTCTCGTGTACGTTAGCAGCTTGCCCTTGAGTTCTAATGTAATTCTCTAGGTCTCTGGATGTCGCTAAAGAGTTTCATGGGCCTGAAATTCCTATTATACATCCTACAGTGGCCTAGTGCCAGAAGATCTGCTGCTGTCCACGGGCCAAGCGTTGGGCTTGGAAGAAGCTGTTATCCAAAGGCCCCTCGTGGGCAAACCATGCGTGCATCCACTTGTTCACCGAACATTTCCTCAGTGCCTCCTCCATGCCAGGAGATGTGGCTGGCACTGGGGAGGAACAGATAAGCAAGACAGCAGCTTTGCCGGGCCTCAAACAGGACAGGAAACCGTTCACCACGCCAGGGCAATCTGTGCTTCCAAGGATGCACTGAGCCCTGCCAAATTATATTCCCGTTCTCCCCAACATCTCAACAGGAAACACTGTCAACCAACCCAAGATGTGATTCCCCTGAAATGGGGCCTTATATCAACTCTCTGCATTAGTGGGAGTTTTGTGACTCCTACGATGGGCTCTGTGATGGCGAGTTCCATCCTCCCAGCTACCAAGTGCATTGTACCTTCATGCCAGGCCCCTTCTTCCAAGACAGGGTCAGGACACTGGAATCTGCTCCAGTCTGAGCAAGAACACCGAGATTCAGCAGTGCTGACCAGGAATCCTTCTGCGTCTTAAAATCTGGCTGCATGTAAGGAATTAGGATGTATAGTTGCCTAGTCACCTTCCTACATTTTCCATCAATAATTAATTTGTAGCTCCAAACAATATATACTTAATGTAGGTCACCGAATATGTAATTTAGCACTATTTAAATCAGCAAATTGAAAATTAAAATGATTAAAATCCCCTACTCTCCAGGAAGAAAAGCTTTTCTAAAGGTCTTTTTTATTTGCAGAAGTGTCATTGAAGAAATAACTAAATAGCTTTTACCAGTTCTGCAAGTGTTGCTGAGGGCTACTTTGTGTGATGCAAGTGTGTGTTCACACGCAGGACCAGATGGCTCAGCGGAAGCCTGAACACAGAAGGCCTAGGAGCCAGGGTAAATCATTTGTACGTGATTTTCCAGGAGGTGAAGAGCTGATGAGGTTTTCTGAGCAAGCAAGAGGCCCGGTGAACACAGGGTTTGGGAAAGAGCGGAGGAAAGAAGGGGTGCAGGGTGAACTGCCTGGGCAGGGTCCAGCTTGGGACCTTCTTCCAGCAGACACAGATGGTGGCATATGAAGAGGAGCAGAATGCGGATATAAGATAAAGGAAGGCATTCAAAGAAAGAAATCCAGCGTATTTGAATTCTGATTTTTCCCTACAACTTTCTTACCGGCTCGATCACTTATGAGCTGAGCTACCTTGAGGAGTTAGTCAGCCTCTCTGATCTTCACTTTCTTCATCTGTAAAATGAGGATGCTAATAGTGTCTACTGTGAAGGAACTGGTCTTGTGGTATTAAATGAGGCAAATATTGAAAGAGAGGAACCAGAATGTCTACCACATAGCAAGTAGTTAATAAAGTACAGCGATTATTATTCTTAGTACAAATACAAATGACTTAAACCTAATATTTCCTTCTTGGATAATATTCAGGATTTAAGATTCACCATATATTTCAGGGTTCCAGATGCATTTAAAAATATATTGCAGAGAGGGCACCTGGGTCTCTCAGTCGATTAAGCCTCTGCCTTCAGCTTAGATCACAATCTCAGGGCCCTGGGGTCGAGTCCCACATCAGGCTCCCTGCTCAGCAGGAAGAAGCCTGCTTCTCCTCACTCCCTCTGTTTGTGTTCCCTCTCTGTGCTCCTTCAGATGCTCCTATATTTTTCCAGTCTCAGCTTTTGTCTCTTTTCTATGAGAACTTCCCCATCATGTCAGATCTCAGTGGGGACTCTGACCACAGAACTCCAGCCCTGTCAGCCTCCTTGCCAGAGTGTGTGTATATGTGTACATGTGTGTGTGCATGTGTGTACATGTGTGTGCATGTGTGTACATGTATGTATGTGCATGTGTATGTGTGCATGTGTGTCTGTGCATGTGTGTGTGCATGAGTGTGTGTGTGTGCATGTGCCCTGAAGCACCATTGGGATAGATGCCATGCTTCCAATTAAAATGTAAAATACATTTGCTGAGGGGTGCTTGGGTGGCTCAGTAGTTAAGGGTCGGCCTTCTTCTCTGGTCATGATTCCAGAGTCCTGGAATTGAGCCCCACATAGGGCTTCCTGCTCGGTGGGAATCCTGCTTCTCCCTCTCGCAATCCCCCTGCTCATGTTCCTTCTCTAGCTGTGTTGCTCTCTGTCAAATAAATAAATAAAATCTTAAAAAATAAAATAAAATGCATCTATTGAGAAGTTACCTTGCGCTAAGCACCATGCTCCATGCTACCTTATTTATATTCTTTTTCACCCCCATTATAACACCTGATAGGCAGCTGGATGTCAAGCAGGTATTCAAGAAATATTTGTAAAGGAAGGAAAGAAAACAACTATAAAGAGGGCATGTGATACGATGAGCACCGGGTTTTATACCGAGCTAATGAATCATTGAACATTATATCAAAAACTAATGTACTGTAGATTAGCTAATTGAACTTAAATAAAAAAGAAAACTAACACTTATGAAGGCAAATCTCTGTAGTAGAGGTTTTGTGTTTGTCTTCTATTATTTCTCCTAGAATTTCATTTTATTTATCCTAAAGACCACCTTAGAAAGAAGGTATTTTCCCATTTTTGCATGTGAAAAACCAGTACTCTAAGACCTTCAATATTTGCAAAAGGTCACCTAGAGTGTGGTCAAGTTTGGATCAAAGCTAGTTCTTATTTCCAAAATGTGTTTTTTCCTACTCAGTTATGGAGTTGTCTTCATCACAGTTAAATATATCCTCTGACTTATTTTCATACCAAATAAATATTTGAATAAATTGAGATCCAGTGAAAGGACATCTTTCTTGGAGACAGCTGAGCCTTCCAAATAAATGCCATCTTGTGAGGAGAAACCCTTTTTGTCACCAGACTATCTCTTAAATTAGTTGTTGTATCTGACCTAAGCTATAATTCAATGGAGCAAGCTTGTTATAAGAGTTTGAATATGAGCAGAAACACTGTGTTTGCATTTTAAGAATGAAATAGTATGAAAATTTGTTCCTAAAAATTAAAACTTCTAGTGAATTGAGGTAAATCAGGGAGGGAGATGAAACATGAGAGACTTTGGACTCAGAAACAAACTGAGGGTCTTGGGGGGGGGTGGGGGGATGGGAGAGCCTGGTGCTGGGTACCGAGGGCACATATTGCATGGAGCTCTGGGTGTGGGCGATGGGCAATGAATCTCGGAACACTGAAAAAATAAGATAATGTAATAAAAAATTAAAACTTCTAGATCTAACCACCAGATTATGGAAAATACAGGGGTCTAGGGACAAGCTGAGAAGGACATGAATTAGTGATCAGTCAAATGTGGAAAGGTGGAGCATTTTATGGGACAAATGACCCAATTTGGACAATCAAATAATGGCACAGCAATGGAGTGGCCAAGCCAGGACTGAGTGTGGGCCATCTGCGGGAGGCCCAGGAATCTACACTGACCTCTGACCTCTGTAGGATCATGTTGTCTATCCCTCCTTGATAGCTTTTTGTCCAACCCATGAAAACAAAAATGGAACCTCAACACGGGCTTCTGGCTCTACATTGGAGCATCAGAGAATGGTGTTGGTGAGGCCCAAGACTTTGTAGTTTTTGAAAGCTCCTGGTGATGGTGATGGTCAGTATGCCCTACAAACCCAGCTCCCCCTGCGTGCAAGTCTCAAGGTCTAGGTGGGTGTAGGTAAAAAGAACATTCCTCTACAGACAACAAAATAGCTCCGGCATGAGAATTCCCACTGGGTTCCTAAATCTATGTCCTCCTGGTTCCCCCAGAGCTCCTAGTTCAGACCACCTGACACTGAACATGCACATCGCCATCAACAAACGTGGGTAGACGATAAGCCCCAAGGTAGACACAGAGCTGGAGGTGAAACAGGCAAGAGTTTTGTGAAGAGTGCCCTCTGGACAGCCTCTGCCAAACCTTGCCTATGGGATAATGAATCTGGACTAGGGGATGGGAGCAGGGAGGATGCACGGTTGGAAATGTAAAATTAAATGGATTGCAGGAGACAAAACAAAAGAAATTCTCTCCCAGTTGACTTTCCTCAGTGGAGGCGGATTCACCAGCATCTGCAGTAGAGGGCTGATCCTTCCAGCAATTCTTTCCTCTTTTCCACTATACACGTACACACACACACACACACACACACACACACGCACGCCCCACATATGCACATGCAAGCCCATGCACACACTCATATACACATGTGCACACATATGCACATGTACACACGTGCACACACATGCACACCCCTCATTTTTCAGAGAATGCCTGTGGCTGGGTCACCTGACCCAGTAAAAACGTGACTTGG
This sequence comes from Spilogale gracilis, assembly GCA_004023965.1. NCBI lineage: Eukaryota > Metazoa > Chordata > Mammalia > Carnivora > Mephitidae > Spilogale > Spilogale gracilis. The sequence goes on from PITA01006845.1 coordinate 35,757, forward strand.
GCATGCCATCTTGTGAATGAGCTTCAGTGTGAATTTTATGTCATTATTGCTCAATAGACCAGCAGCTGGCTTTCCAAAAGGACTACTATAAAAAAATACTCCAAACTGATTCCATATCCACTTTCTGGACACAAACTCCATTACATTGCTGGTAGAAGTGGAAAGTTTTGTTCATTTATTTGTTTGTTTGTTTATGTCACTTTAAAAAGGGTGTCCAGATTTTTTAAGTTTAAAGATAAATACTCTTTGTGGAAACAGATGGAGTTCTTGTGGAGAAGTGAATACACCTTTCAAAACTCTTTAACCCACACTGTGTTGGGGATGTTTTGTTGGAGAGCTCCAGAGTGTACTGGCATGAGTAGCAAAGAGGAAAAGAAGAGTTGGAATGAATTATTACACCAGAGAGCAACCCTGGTGCCCCCAAGATAGAACTAATAGCCTCCTCATGTTACAAAGTATCTTTCATCAGATTTTAACTAACATCTCTACAATCTACATGTATCAAGCTTGACTTCACCAGCTTGAAATTGATCGTAGTTCACAGAGTGGCTGATTTTAAAATTTCTTGTCTATGGAGAGAAAGGGTTTATGAAGAAAATCCACGGTGTTGATGGTATATATGGGAGAGTGATTCCCACAAGGGCCCTCACAGACACAGCCCACTGAAGGTCTCCTGTGGGAGAGGATTGGTTGCTCATTTTAAAGCACTGCTGGGGTGCTTGGGTGGCTGAGTTGGGTCATTTACCAACTCTTGATTTTGGCTCAGGTCATGATCTCAGGCTCCTGGGATGGAGCCTCACCCCACATTGGGCTCCCTGCTCAGTGGGGAGTCTGCTTCTCTCTCTGCCCCTTCCCCTGCTTAAATTCTCTCTCTCCCTCAAATAAATAAAAAAACATTTAAAAAAATTGTGATGCTTTCTCCAAACCAAATAAGGAGGTTGGATTTAAAAGTTTAAATTGTAATTCTACTGGGAAAAGTTGGGGTGGGGTGGGGGAAGGAAATCTATGGCCAAAATTATTAATTACATAAGTGAGTTATTAGTGACTCAAATAACAAAAGCATAAACATACAACGTATTTGCAAATATGATTTCTACTATGTCTCCTCCCCATGAAATAAAGGTATAAAGTCCCTCTGAAATATGATATGGAGCTATTTTTAGTAAATGAATAGAAGAAAGTATTTAGATATGTCCCAATGCTCTCTGACACACTAATTTCCAGATAGTACGTCTGATAACACAAAAAGAAATTGTATCCTTCATCATTTATTAGAATTCTGAGAAATAACTTTCAGCAACATATGTTTATATTACAAACTAACTAAATATACATAATTTTAAAAAGAAAATGCTCAAAAGTTATTTAAAAGAATAATAGCACAGGGTGCCTGGGTGGCTCAGTGGGTTAAGCCTCTGCCTTCAGCTCAGGTCATGACCTCAGGGTCCTGGGATCGAGGCCCGCATCAAGCTCTCTGCTCAGCAGGGAGCCTGCTTCCTCCTCTCTCTCTGCCTGCCTCTCTGCCTACCTGTGATCTATCTCTCTGTCAAATAAATAAATAAAATCTTTAAAAAAATAAATAAAAAATAAAAGAATAATAGCACAAAGCTTCAATCATCTACCTTTGGAAGCTGGAGTTAGAGGAAAAGGTATTATATAGTCTAGAGTGAGGGTGGGGGTAGGGCAGGGGTGGGCACTGGGATCAGGACCAGGTGCACAGACCCAGTCGCAGTTTGGACTTGGGTTAGGGGTCAGAGGTCAGAGGCTAGCTAGGATCAGGGCTAGGGCTGGGGTTAACGTTAAAGGTCAGAGTCAGGGTCAGGTTTAAACATGATTGGCTCTCTTCTTTCTGGTCCTAAAGGATGGAGGGGTTTGCCTAGGTCTCATGTATGTCTCAGGTTGAGCTGGAGCATTGGCTTTCTAGCCTCAGTCTTGGGTTTTAGCAGAGGAGTGAAATATATCTGCCTGGTCACTGACTGTTTGAAATATAACTCAAATGATTTCACTCCTATGTAGAATTTAAGAAAGCAAATATATGGGAAGGGAGGAAAGAAAAAAGGAGAGTGGGAAATGAGCCATAGGAGACTCTGAAGGGTAGAGTTAATTTATTTCCACCACTTAAAAATTATAAGTTTATTTTACTTCAGTAAGTATGCCCAGGCCCTTGCCATCCAAAGTGTCCTGGCCAACCATCAGAATGGGGAGGGCATGGATAGGGAGACCAAGGCAGTGTGTGTGTGTGTGGGGGGTGGGGGGTCAGGCCTCAGGGGAACTGTGGAATGGCTCTGTCCCTAGAGAGGAAAACTCAGAACAGTGGGAGGAGAACCAGCAAGAAGTAGAGGTCCCTGCGAGGCTCACTGACCTGTTTGGTTTTTGTTTATTTTAGGGTCCATTTTGTTAATGTGCATTTTTACGAAGAAATAGCCCACTTTCTCTAGGCTTCCGGGCTGATGCAATAGGTTTGTCTTTAACCTTTCATTTCTGCTCTTGTTCTATTTTTCATCAGAATTATCACAAGTAATGAACAAGTGTTGATACGTTATTGTTTACAGAAGTCCATACTTCATTCAGGTTCCCTCTGTTCTACCTTGTCTGGCTCCAGGATCCCATGCAGGACACCACGTTCATGGGGTCATCACATGGCATTTACTTACTTTCTCATGGTCAGACTGGGGTTGTAGGTTTCCAGTAAGTGGATCACAGAGGTCAAGTGCTCTGTCATCACTATAAAACAAGGGAAGACTTGTCACTGTCCGTGTTAATGCTGGTCATCCAGCAGAGGTCAGGCTTCCCCACCATGAAGTTACTCTTTCCCACCTGAATATTTGAGCAGGAAAGCACTGGCTGAGCCCACACTTTAGGAGAGGGGAGTTAGCGCCAGCTCCTTGATGGACAGCTGTCTACATCTACTATTTGGAATTCTGATAGGAGAGGTCTATTCAACCTAATTTGTAGAAAACCTTTCGAATCTGTTCGTAAAAATGCCACTGAGGGATGGCTGGGTGGCTCAGTCAGTTAAGCGCTTGCCTTTGGCTCTGGTCATGATCCTGAGGCCCTGAAATCAAGTCCTGCATCAGGTTCCTTGTTCAGGGGAGAACCCACTTCCCCCTCTCCCTCTGTGTGCTACTCCCTCTGCTTGTACTCTCCTTTCTATTTGCTAGACAGGGAGTAGCCTGTCTAGCAAATAGAAAGGAGCTCTTTTGAACTGCAGGGATGGGAAACTTTTTAAAGACAGAGAGACAACTGAAAAAAGGAACTTAGTAGAGAAAGATGCATTGTTTTAGGAAAAGTTGCCCTCTTAACGGGGCCAGAAGGGGCCGATCAGTACACTTTCCAGGCTGACTGGTTAAAGGTTCCATGGGGCGTGTGTGTGAAATTGCAGTTAGGTTGCGTATTACGTCTTGGTTTGCTGGCCTGGGTATCTTAACGTAAGCGGCTCCATTTTGGGCTTGTGGCTTCCTTTTTAACAACTTATTCCTTTCTACCCACCTGGGTGGTCCCTTTAGGCTGTTGGTTCTATTCCTGCTTCGGTGCTTGAGAGCACTCTCCACTGGCTCCTGTTTCCCACTGAGATCACTTCACTTTTGTGAGGTTTTCCTTGGTACCTCTTTGCCTTCTGTGACTTCAAGATTATCCTGGCTGCTATTTACTGTCTCTGTCCTGGTGTCAGCAATTTCTCCCAAGGACCCTGACTCCTTTTATTAGAGAAGGGCATTAAAGGGTCACCCGCGGAAACTGAACGTGCTCAGGAGACAACGCAAGGCAATACATGCACATGGTCCCACCTATGCAAACTCACCTCAGTAAAGATACCCACGTGGAATTGTCTGTATCCACATTATGATCACATAGTTGATGCTGATGTCTCCAGCCTGGTACGGCATCACACGGATATGGGGATCTTCTCCCTCTGTAACTCTCTCCTCCAACAGTGGCAGACTGGCTCCCACCAACTGCCATGTCCTTAATTCATGGCTCCCTTCCACATTATGGATGTGGTGTTTTCAGAGCTGTTAGCTACCAGCCTGATGGGAAAGAACTGTAACAAATAGAGTTCACTGTGTATGTACAGTACATCCTTCCTTCAATCTACAGATTGATTTCCAGAGTTACTAGGTCAGCACATCTTGTCACCCATGTGGCAGGAGGACTTGTTCATACACTTATAATACAGTTAGATTATCTGTCACATTCTGTATTCCTTTGAAAGGGAGGAAGAAATTTTCCTTGGTCAAAGGTTCTTGCAGCTGGACTAAGGATCAGATTGATAGGAGACACATTAACAGGAGAAGGAAAACAACAACAACAACAAAGTAGAATTACATATACACAGAGGCCCAGTAAAGAAATCGAGATCTGGGGCACCTGGGTGGCTTAGTTGCTTAAGCCAGTGCCTTCAGCTCAGGTCATGATCCTGGAGTCCCAGGACTGAGCATTGGGCTCCCAGCACTATGGGGAGACTGCTTCTCCCTCTGACCTTCTCCCCTCTCATGCTCTCTTTCTCACTCACTCTCTCTCAAATAAATAAATAACATATTTTTTTTTAAAAAAATCGCGACCCAAAGAAATGACAAAGACGGGCAATGTTGTTGTTTTGTTTTCTTGGTTAGTTTTTGTTTGTTTGTTTAGTTTTTACTTTCTGGATAAAGAGAAAGTAACTCTGTGCAGAATTCAGAGCAGAAAGGTAACAACCTTAGAAGATTCAGTTAGTAAAGAATTCTAAGCTGAATTTGGGCCGGGGTAGTAAATGAGTAAAACTTAACAAAGGTCATTTCTACAATCTGGGCTCAAAGTCTCTCATCTCTCGACATGTCAAAAGTCTCTTTATCTCTTGGTACAGGGACATTTTCACATGGGGATATATTTCCTGCTTCCGAGGGGACAGAGGAGGGGCTGAGTGTCCCTCTTACAGAGACTGTCCCTCAAGTAACTTTTATTTAAAATAATCAACGTGACAAAATGGCACATTGTGTGCTCCCTCGCCTTGGTCCCGACACCATCCTGTGACACTCCCTCATCCTAAATAACGTAATTGTAGTAGATTATGATTTCCTCTTTGGGATGTGAAGATGTTTGGGTTTTGACAAAGGCACAGGGACAGGTATCCAGGATGAAAATATCCTGGGAAATACTTCAAACTAGCACCCTTGATCCTTTTGTCATCTCTGTAGTTTTGCTTTTGCCAGAATAATTTATGAATGGATTCCTCAGATGGATTCTTTCACTTCTCAAAATATATGTAAGATTCCTCCACGTCTTTGTATGGGGTTCATTCCTTTTTATTGCTGAATAGATCAACAGGAGGAAAACAAACAGAATTGAATATCATGCATATGTTCTGTTTCTAAGGGAGATACCCAGGAAAACAGAGTAACTCCTTCAAGTGGCCCAGCCCTCACCCTCAATGCCATCTTAGGTAAAGACCAAAAGATTTTCAGGGGTAAGAAGGCCGTTTAGAGGACGTTATCAGGTGAGCACAGTAGGCGAGGGAATGTTTGTTACCCAGATTTAAGTCGCTGCCTTCTCTTTTGGTAAGTTTCTTGAGACTTAGTTATTCTGTTCCTGATACAAAGGGAGACAGGCTTACAAGTGGAGTTTTCCTTTCCAAGTGTACATTTCACTCACCAAAGAAAACCTCTGCTTAGTTTTCAGAGATTCTCTCAAGTCTGCTATTTTTTTGTTTTGTTTTAAGATTTTATTTATTTGACAGAGAGAAACAAGCCAGAGAGGGAACACGAGCAGCAGGAGGGAGAGAGGGAGGAGCAGGCAGCCCAATGCGGGTCTCGGTCTGGGACTCCGGGATCATGACCTGAGCTGAAGGCAGAGACTTAACCACTGAGTCACCCAAGCGTCCCTCAAGTCTACTGTTTTAAAATGGATCAGCCTCGAATAATCCTTGTGCCAAAGAGGCATATTTGGGATGCCATATTCTGCTTGCTTCACCTGGATACACTCCAGTTTCCTTCTGGATTCATTCATGGAAGGACATCCAGATTTCTTTCCCTGTTTAGCCATCACGAATAGAGCTGCTGTGCATAAGTCCCTGGCAATTTTTGTTTGGAAACAGTTTTTCAAAAGATTTGCCTCCAAACTAGAAGTGCAATTGTTAGGTGTTAAGGTGAGGTTTAAAAAAAAAAAAAAGAAAAAAAACCCTTTCATTTACTTTTTTGACAGACACACAACTAGAGAGGGAATACAAGCAGGGGGAGCGAGAGTGGGAGAAGGAGGCTACCTGCTGAGCCAGGAGCCCTACATGGGGTTTGATCCAGGACTCAGGGGACTCAGGGAACTCAAGGGACTCAGGGATCGGAATTTGAGCTTAAGGAATGAGCAGAGGGGTCCCCTTTAAGTTGAGACTAAATTTAGGCTTAAAAAGAAAAAAAAAAAGAAAGAAAAGAAAAGAAAAGAAAAAAAAACCCTGCCAAACTGGTTTCCACAGTGCCCTCAGGGAATATTTCCCCCAGCTGGAAGGCGCCTTGCTGTCTTTCTTCACCTTCCAACAATTTCTTTGGAGTATAGCAGTAGCAGCTGTGTAGCACTATCTCACTGCTGTTTACTTATTTTTTAAAAAAGATTTTATTTATTTGATCTCACTGCAGTTTACATTTTAATTTCCCAGGAATATAAGATGTCAAACTTGTATTTGTATGCTAATCTGGTAGTTGTCTTCTTCCACCTGGCATCTCTTCAGATATTTACCCATTATCAATTAGGTTATTTCCTTTCGAATTCTGAGTTTTCGTGTCTTTTGAATACAAATCCTTCACCAGATATGTGTTTTGTGACTATTTTGTCCCAGTGTGTGGATTGTCTCTTAGTTTTCTGAGCAAGGTCTTTGACAGAGAAGTTTTCATTTTAGGAAGCTCACGTTATCAATATTCTTCTCTTGTGGACTGGCCTTTGGTTCTGTATTAAAAGTCCTCACCAAACCCAAGATCATGTAGATTTTCCTTTAAGTTTTCTTTCAGATATTTCGATAGTTTGCATTTTAAATTTATTTACAATTTGGAATGAATTTTGGTGGAAGTTGTAAAGTTGGTATCGGTATTTCATTTAATTCCGATTAATCTCTCCTATTTCAGGAGATGTTAGGGGATATCCAGCTCCATTTGTTTGAATTTCCAAAATTCAGAGGATTCAGCCAGACCGTAGGAGGGGACTTTCTGCACTTAAAGGAATTCATCTCATCCGGCCCTGCCCCCACCGCCAGGGGGGGATATGCCTGAGCCCAGCTCTCCCACTGGTGGGGCGCATGCGCTTCCCCGCAGAGGGTGGGGAAGGACCTCATTAGGACCCTCTGTGGGGGCTTCTGGAGGAGTGGGGCCGCATCCATATGGCTGGAACCTGGCCTCCTCAGGAATCACTGGGGGAGGAGAAAGTGAGAAGAAGCTGGCAGAGCGGGACTGCCTAGGAGGTGCGTTCCAACCATTCCATTGGTTCCTATGGAATTTTGGTGTGTGTGTGTCAGAGGACCTTGCGGAGGAAGGGCGCTTTGTGTGGTCGGTAGGGTTTCCCTGTTTTTCTGTGTGGTGACGTGGGGTCCCAGCGGCGCTGTGCGTGGGGCTGTCGGGTCTCCCCTCTCGACTCGATGTGCTCCCTGGGTCCCGCGTCTTTGTTTCTGCACCCTCGGGTTCAGTTCTTAGGGCCCTGCAGTCAGGAAGTGGCTGCCCACCTTGGGGATAGTAGGTATTTTCCCATTGTCGGTTCTTCCCTGAGCGCCGAGTGTTTTACCGTCACTGTGCATCTCCCTCCATGTCTCATCAGCAGCAGAGGACAGGTCTGTCACCTTGGTTTAGTGTACTCCTAGGTATCTTGTTCTTTTGGATGCAGTTGTAAATGACATTGTTCTCCATAGTTCTCTTTCTTAGATGAATGGTTAGATGATAGTTCTCTTTCTTAGATGATGGTTTCTTAGGAGCATGTAGAAATATAATTGATTTGTGTATACTGATTTTTCCCTTGCAACTTTCTTGAATTTATGAGTTCTGTTCACCTTAAACTCAAACTGCCAGTTCTTTGTCCAGCAAAATGGGTTTATTTAGGAATAGCAGAAAATTGCAATGTGGGATGATGATCAAGCTATGGTCACATCACAGACATGTGCAAGAAACAAAAGAGAGGAACATTGTTTCATGGAGAAGGAAGACGTTGAGAGAGTTGTTTGGAAGGCAAATCCACAGGAGAAAGGCAGGGGTTTGGGGTGATGCAAGATTCCCTACCGATGAACTGCAGGGATGGTGATTTCTTGTAGGAGATGAACCCTCCAGCTTCCCCTTTGGGGCCTGAAATGGGTGAGTTTCTCCTGCGAGGGATTCTATTGTGTGATCTGGAATGGAGACTGAGTGGCAGGTGCCCCCTTCGAGCCTCCCCTTCTGGCGTCCCCATTCCACTTGAGTGAGGCTTCTCTTCATGCTTTTTCACAGTTCTAACCAGGCTGTGGTGGAGCAATGTGGAAAACAGGAATTGTTTTGTACCCAAGACACAGGGATCCCCGATTTAATCATCCCACGAGTGGGATTGCTAACATGTGGCCTCCTCCAAGGGTGAGTGGCCTCTCCACGGTGGGTGAACTGGGTCCGGGAGAGCTTGGCCTCCATCCCAAAGTTGGATGTCCTCTCTGCTTCTGTGCCCTTTGCTGACTGGGTTGTTTGGAAGAGTCATTTCCTCTGTGGTGATTTCAAAGTGCAGCCAATTTGTCACAGCAGCGCAAATATGCTTTATCTCTACCCTCAGATTCCCCAGATGTCATTTAGTCGCCACTTCACAGAGACTACTTCGGTTCATTTTACCCCAATATTTGCAATCGTTAGATCTTGTTGGATAGACCTTTTATAAGTATGATATAGTGTCCTTTGTCATCTCTTATTATAGTCTTTGGCTTAAAATCGAATTTGTCTGATAGAAGGATTGCCACCCCAGCTTTCTTTTGCTGGCCATTAGCATGGTAAATGGTTTTCACCCTCTTACTTTAAACATGGAGGTGTCTTTGGGTTTGAAACGATCATCTTGCAGACAGCATAATGATGGCTTTTTTTTTTTTTAAATCCAATTTGATACCCTATGTCTTTTGACTGGGGTATTTAGTCTATTTACATTCGGGGTAACTTTTGAAAGACATGAATTTATTGCCATTGTATTGCTTGTAAGGTGACTGGTACAGTATATTCTCTCTATTCCTTTCTGGTCTATGTCGTTTTTGCGCTCTCTCTTTGCTTAGAGGTCCCCTAGGATTGATTTGGTACTTGGACATTCCTTTAGCTTCTGTTTGTCCTGGAAGCTTTTTATCTCTCCTTCTATTTTCAATGACAGCCTAGCTGTGTAAAGTTTTCTTGGCTGCATATTTTTCTCATTCAGTAATCTTCATTCATAGCATTTTTAAGTTTGCCCTGATTATAGCTCATTTCTGCTTTTAGAGATTTTGTATTATCATTTCTGCCTTTTCAAGGCTGTTAACTTTTATAGTTGCTATCTGGAATTCCATCTCTGACATCTTACTTACATCCATATCGATTAGCTGTGTGGCAGAGAAGAATGCCTCTGGTTCTTTCCTTTCTTGTGATTTCATCCTTCTAGTCTTTCTGCCCAGGGAAGGATGGGTCAGTGAATGGACAGAGGCCAAAATATCAACTACCACTAAAGCAGAATGTAACCTAGAAAAAATCCAAAGTTCTCAGAAGCCACCACAGAAAAGCAAACAAAGCCAAAATGAAATAAAAGAATAATAAAAGGCAGAGGAAGAGAGACTATCATCTTACCGGGGGTACAAAGCAGGGAGATCCATTGGTTCCTAATGGAATTTTGGTGTGTGTGTGTTAGAAGACATTACATTCCCAAATTGCAAAGAAAGCAAAATGAAGCCTCTATCTAAAAATGTAGATGTGAAAAAAATATGAGTTAAAAAATGACTTAAAAACATAAGTTTGTAAAACAAGAATCTAGTTGAAATGGGAAAAAGGTGAAAAGAAAAAGAAGAAATGGAAAATTTTAGACTGAAGGGTAAATGAGTACTGAGGAAACATCTGGAGCTCAATAGACTATTTCCCCCTTGTGCTGGAGTTTTATAATCTTGTGGGATCTGTATATTTGTCTTTCACCTGTTCTTCCAGTCTATCTTTGTTGCTCTCCACAACACTGGTGCGGGGGAAGGATAACTGGACCAGCCTGTTATCCTCCGGGGGGATGATAAGTGTCAACGGCCCGGCCACCACCCTGAAACTGGGAAAGAAACCACACTGAGCCGGGAGTTGAGTCAGCCGTGAAGGCGCAGCAATCTCAGCTTTATTGTATCAGAGACACAGTTATATAGAGAGGAAAGGAGGGAGTAAAAGAAGTAGCAGGGGCCAATAGGAGCTCATTACGTGGCTATCACTAAGGCCCCAGGCAGATTTCAGGCCGGACTGCTGGGTGGGGCTAAGTTCGGCAGTCTGCGCGCAGGCTCAGAGCCCAAGCGCAGGAAGATTCAGCTAGGTCACATAGGCAGAAGTATTCCAGAGAGGCCCAAGAGGCCACCCCAGCCGACTTCCACTAATGGCCGCAAACTAGCAGGCGCCAGGAGATCCCAACACATCTTTTGGGGTTGGGGTCTGCTGTGCTGCCTCTCAGATGTTTGCCGGGGTAGAGATCCCTCACCCCTTCTCAGGGGGATGAGCTGAATGTAAGAGGGTTTTCTGTTTGGCTTTTGTTTCTTGGATGCTTTCTCTGCCACTTCAGAGGGTCAGAGCACAAATGGCCGTGGCCATATCTCTGGCCCAGAGCCACAGGTTTGTGGTCTTCCCTCTTCAATAAACCAAGTCTCCACCTCTGTGTGCACCAAAGTTTCCAAAATCGTGTGGTTCTTTTCCACTGTAGTCTTCTGTGGGGGAGTCCAGGGACCCGTGAGCATCACTGCACTTTTTGTCTTTTGGACCGTGAGCATTTAGGTGCACCCTGCCCTGCAGCCATTTGCACCTCGCAGGGGATGGGAAACAGCCTGCAAGTTCCAGTCCTTTACACAGTGCTTAGACAAAGAGTGTTATCCTGACTGTCCCATCTCCTGGTTTATGACGACTGGACCTGAGAATCCCTCCTGGGCTTGCTGAGCATAAGCCGTTTCCCCTGCTCTGCTGCCTGGGCACTCTGTCGGTTCTGGCACTCAGGTTCTTTCTGTGTCTCCTGGGATCCTGAGGCCACAGTGACCCACTTAGGAGTCTATACTTTTCATCCCCTGAGCATCTTTCAGAAAGGGATGTCTCTCACTGGAGCAGATTTCTAACGGTTCCGATTTTGCAATCCAATGTTATATCACTTTTCCGTAGCCAGCTTATGGAAGCTCCCCCACTCCAGTTATCTTCTACTGTTTCCCCACAGATGCATGATTCTGCACCTCCTACTTTTGCAAAAGCAGTCGTGTTTCCATTTGTAGAGTTCCAGATGTATTTTCGTACATCTCATGTTGCATTTGTGGGCATTTGGAATGATTTGATAGATATCTAGCTAAATTCAACTAACCAGATGAAACAAGGTCCCCTACTCTTCTGCCATCTTGCCTCTCTCTCTACTGTTATGTATAGAGTCACTTTTACCATGTGAGGTCACAGTCACTTGATCTGGGAGTTAGGATGTGCACCGTTTGGGAGACCATTATTCTGCTACCTCATGTCTAATTTTATTTATTCTTTGCCTTCTCTCACATCTGAGCCCTGAGGGACATCCCTAAAAGGAGAGGTCGTCTATTTGGGCCACCGGGTTATGTGAGGAATCCAGATGAGAGACCACCTGACTATGTTGTTAGTATAAGAGCCCCTCTATTAGTCATCTTCCTTCTACTCCTTTCTTGACCTTACATTCTAAATGCCCCTATCTGATTTCTTTTCTCGTGTGGAGTCCATCAGGCTGCAGATGGTCCTGTCTGTATGGCCGCAAATGGAGACAGCCCCTACCAACTTCTGCTGGGGTACCCTTAGACTTCTGTGAATGAAACCCTGATGGCCAGTCTTTCTCAAGGCCCCCACCAGTAGGAGTCAGTTAGGTCAATGCCTCCTTTCCCTACTGGCACTTAGGGTCACTTCTCCAGAGTGGGGGGATGTTAGGACTTGGTTGGACAGTTAGGCTGTCAGAGCCAGGGTCCCCAACAAGAAAATATGGAGTCAGGACAGTTAAAGTAACATAACACTGATGTCCTGTGTTGCAGCTTAGACAGGACCACACTGACATTCTGCTTTGGAGCCTTTGTAGAAATGATTTCTGCAAATCATTCTAAATTAGAACAACCAGCAATGCATTTGGCAATATCATGGACAAGGGGCAGCTAAGACTTAGGCTCCCAGATATCAGCACAAAAAAAAAGACCATCAGCACGTGGACATGAACCTAATAGATAAACAGATACATGACCAAATCCCTGATTGGCACTACTCAGCACACCCTGATTGCTTACGATAGTTCCACAAAAGAGCATTTGAATGCCCTAAACTTAGAAACACCATGGGCAACCCACTCGGGTCCTCTCACTCTCCAGGAGTTTGTACTCTTGCTGAGTTAGCTTTGCCTTTGCTGCCCACCACTCTTCATCTGGTCTACCTCTTCATTCTTTGAAGCAGCATGAGTAAGAGCTACAGGCACTAATGACACACAAATCCCATAACACCACAATAGGAGAACATTCAAGATCATAAAGGCATCTATAGATTTATCAGAGATTGTAGGTTTCAATGCAGAGTAGACAATTGTGCGGTGGTGCCATTATTTCAATGAGGATTTAAGCTGGACCAGCTTCTAAGACCATGTAGAACCAATGTACTGGGTTTTTCCAGTGATAGACACATAAATAACAATGATAAGATGTATAATACAGTGTTCAGTAGTTATATTAATATCTGTGTCTGTGATCAAGAAAATCTCAACAAATGTATTTCTTGGGAATACATAATAATGAGTAATGAAAAAGTGAAGGATCAGTATATTGACACCCTTGTTAAGGAACCTGGAAAGAACCTCAGATGGCTTCTGTCCAACTCCTATCTTTCTCTTCCCTTTCAGGGTGACTTTGGTATCTGCATTTTGATATCATTTTTAGTCGTGACTATAATTTTTGACTGTATCTCTAGCCTTACCACTCGTTTGTGAGTTCATAGTGAACTGTTTGTTTGGCCTGTGTCTGAACATATGTAGAGAAATCTAGTCCTTTGTAACTTGCAACATTTCCTTAGCACTTTTTCTTCTAAAGATGTTTTATTTATTTGACAGAGAGAAACAGAGCTAGAGAGGGAACACAAGCAGGGGGAATGAGAGAGGGAGAAGCAGGCCTCCCGCCGAGCAGGGAGCCCAATACAGGTCTTAATCCCAGGACTCTGGGATCATGACCTGAGCCAAAGACAGATGTTTAAGGCCTGAGCCACCCAGGCGCCCCTCCACAGCGCTTCTGTGTGAGAGTTATTCTTTCAATTTTATCAGCTGTAGTTTTATTCATATTGTTGTAGAGGCCGCACTTTACCTATATTCCTGTTGATGGGCATTTGGATTTTTCCACATTTAGGTTAATACCACCAGCACTTCCGTGGAGCACTTGCATATGCGTTTCTCTGGCTAGGTGAGCAAGCGTTAACTTAGATAACATCTCATCTAGGAATGTGACTGTGTGTCAGGGTCACCAGGGAAGTCACCATGCCACACTATTAGGAAAGCGATTGGAGCAGGTAAGGCAGCAGCAGGGCAGTGGCCTGGGATGCCAAGGGTTGAGAGCAGGTCTGTCATTCCATCCCTTTCAGCGCACACAGAGTCCAGTGTCTTTGCCAGTTTCTAGCTGGTATGGGAATGACTAGAAGATGTGAGAAGGTTTGTAGCAGGAACTACTTAAACTCCTGAGGCTAAATATGTTTAATGAAGCTGGAACTTAACCCATCTAGGAGAAAAAGATACAACTTCCTTCCGTTTTTCTGTACTGATGATTTTTACTATCCTGGTAAAGATAGAACCATTTGGAACTTAAATGCAAAGCCTAGTTGACATTAAGTAAACCATGCATGTTTTATTAAAAAGAGATAACTTTTAAAATTGTTTGAGTATATCATTAAAAGCTATGGATAGAATCTGAAGAGTGTTTTAGAGGAATTAAGATTTTTATGACTCTTCATCTCATTAGAAGTTTGGTAGAATTTGTTTCTCCTCCTTTATATTCGTGATGAAGATGAGAATGTGCCTAAAAATTATAATAAGATCTGTGATCCCCAAGAAGTTGGTAATGAAGGAAATTGAGATTTTATTGGGTCCCCTTGGTGATGTAGTCAGTTAAACATCCTTCCCTTCCTGGTTTCACCTGAGGTTGTGATCTCAGGTTCATGAGATTCAGCTCTGCTTAAGTCTGGGTGCTCAGTGCAGAGTGAACCTGAGATTCTCTCTCCCTTTCCCTGCCTCTCCTACTTGGGCTCTCTCTCTCTCTCTCTTTCTCCTCTCTAAACGAAATAAATAAACCTTAAAAAAATTATATTCACATATTTACATTTAAAACTAAGGAACTGATTGCACTTATCTATGCATATGTAAATATTTGGGCAATGAGGAGGACAAAATCTTAAGTGTTTGGTAAAACCTCTGGGTTATTCACTCATGAGACTAAGATACCTGCGGAGTCCTAGGCAGTTTCTTGCCACTATCAAAAATATGAAATAAAAGAGGGGTGCCTGGGTGGCTCAGTTGGTTAAGCGACTGCCTTCGGCTCAGGTCATGATCCTGGAGACCGGGATTGAGCCCCACATCGGGCTCCCTGCTTGGCTGGAAGTCTGCTTCTTCCTCTCTCACTCCCTCTGCTTGTGTTCCCTCTCTGGCTGTGTCTCTCTCTGTCAAATAAGTAAAATCTTAAAAAAAAAAAAAAAAAAAGAAATAAAAGAGACAGATGAGGTTTCCTCTGGCGTTGTCCTTGATCGTCATTCTCCTTGAGGATGGCCATCTCAGAGCCACACAGTGACAGAGGCACATTAACGGTGTGGGGCCTGTATTCCCCAGAGAAGTCAGCCTGCCTGCGAAATGAAATGAATTTGGTTCTCTGTGCCAGCCAGTCACAGCCGAGTGTCACAGCTCCCTCTCCTGTTCATAAAGGGTCTCACTGACATCAGGCAGGTCATTGTATTTGGGAAACCACCATCAGAGTTTGCAATTGCCTTCATCTCCTACCTCCTAGAGGCAAAGTACAGGTTCCTGAAGTCATCTGAAGTCGTGATGAGAAAGGCTCTTTTTGCTTAAGAAAAGTTTGAGTGGGGCTCCTGGGTGCCTCAGTCAGTTGAGCGTCCCTAATTCCTCAGGTCAGGTCCCAGAGTCCTGGGTCTCAGGGTCCTGGAATGGACCCGGTCATTGGGCTCCCTATTCAATGGGAAAGGAGGAAGGGAAGTAGCTTAGAATCCACAGAGAAGGTAAATAAAGGGAAGCAAAATGGATATTGGTGTATGTGTTGCTTTTAAGTTAGTTTCTTTTCAGTTGTGATTGTTCTTGAAGTGGAAGAGCTGTATAGGTTATTCAGTATGGTCCATTGTCTAAAGGAACAGATACTGGAAGTTCACCAAATAGAAGAATGATATTTAATTGTTCATTATAGATGCTGCCAGCTCATTCCCAGACATTTCATTCTACTCTAGTACACTCATTATACCTGTGTAGGCACATGTGGGTAATAATTTATGCTTAGATAGTGGTAATAAAATATGCTCTTTGGTAGTAGAATAATAGAGGATGCATATGTGTAAAATTATTAGACCGTAACTTCCATGCTTTCCCTTTGGTTCCTTATTACCTATGAAATTTGACAAATTTTGTTCTCTAGGCTTAAAATTTACTGTCAATATTTAGAATTTTTCAATGCTCATTTCCTCCTGTATGAGTTAATGAAATGGCTAAAATAGGTATGAACTTATGGAGCACCTAGGGCACCTGGGTGGCTCAGATGGTTAAGCCTCTGCCTTCGGCTCAGGTCATGGTCTCAGGGTCCTAGGATCGAGGCCCGCATCAGGCTCTGTGCTTGGCAGGGAGCCTGCTTCCTCCTTTCTCTCTCTGCCTGCCTCTCTGTCTACTTGTGATCTTCTCTCTCTGTCAAATAAATACATAAAATCTTTTTTTAAAAAAATGAACTTATAGGGCACCTAGATGCCTCAGTTGTTAAGCATCTGCCTTTGGCTTAGGTCTTGATCCTGGAGTCTCAGGGTTGAGCCCTGCATCAGGCTCCCTGCTCGGCAAGGGGCATGCTTTTCCCTCTCTCACTCCCCCTGCTTGTGCTTCCTCTCTGGCTGTGTTTCTCGCTGTCAGATGAATACATAAAATCTTTTAAAAAAATAGGTATGAACTTACAAAAAAAAGATGTTGAAAATTACAGCTAGGAAGTTCCATTTTGTGAATATTGTGTCAATGATTCTCTATTTTGACATCAGTGTTAATTAGAAATGCTGCCGTTTCATGTGAGTACAAATATCAATCTGGAAAGAAAAGGTAGGAAGAAACCTGAATATGTAGATAATCAATGGATTAAACAAATGACAGGTTGTGTGTGTGTGTGTGTGTGTGTGTGGTGTGTGATTGATTTTCAGTGAATGGTTCAGCTTTTTGTAAAGCCTTGGAGAGAGGCCTGGTGAGTCTTTCAATTAGTTGGTGTCTGTTCTCCGAACATGGGAATCTCTTAGTCCAATGGTCAATCTGGTAAACTTTGAGATCTTGAGGAGTTTCAGTCCTCAGAGACCATGTTACAAACACTTGTGAGTACAGGCATTCTCGGGTACGCTCAGGGTCCTCATTAGCTGGTACCGCTGTGTGACAGTTTCTGAGAGCATTTTCCAAGGAAGTACCTCCTGAGTCTCTGTCCATGTCAGTTCCCTACACTTCATCAAAGCAGTTCTGTGAACAGGGTGTTGTTTCAGGATAATCCCCACGTGTGACTTCTGCTATTTCCTACCAGTCCCATCTGTTTCTGATCTCCTCTGTTATGGGACGGGGTTGGTAAGCAACCAGTGTACTACATGTCATGGCATGGTAGTTGTCTGCCTTCAGAGGACCAAATTATGCCTAGAAATTGTACTGTAATTTGAGACCCTAACTTAGGTCAATTATCTATCCTCTGAGTATCAGGATTTCCATCGCTTTACTTTGATACGAGTCTGTTCTCGGAGGTGTCCCTAGAAACAAGGATGTCATCCAAGTATGGAATACTGGCTTGCATGTCCAGATTTGTTTCAGGAAAGGCCTGGGTGTTCCTGAAAGTAATACTGTTGAGCACCCTTTCCTGTTACTACCGGCCATTAGTAAATCTTTTGTATTTATTTTGAAAATATTTGAAAGTATTTATTTAGAAAAATACACCATCTTTTTATGTTTGATGAGTAGGGATTCTTTATCGACAAGCCTTTGTCAGTGCATGTATTGCAAATCTTTACTTCCCAGTTGGTGGCTCGCCTTCTCATTTTCTTAATCTCATGATATCTTATGATATCTCATGACAAGGAAAAATGTCACATTTTTATGAAGTCCCCCTGAATTCTTTTAAATGGTTAGTGCCCTCTGTGTCCTACCCCAAGATTGACACGTTCTACATTTTCTTCCAGAAACTGTCTAATGTTAAGCTATAATCTATATCCAATTTCTAAATTCCATTTTTAATCTAATAGGGTATTTATAGACTATTTTGTATTTTCTGTGTACATAATCACGTTATTATCTGTGAATAGCCTCTATTATCCCCTCAATTCTTACATTTCTTGTTTCTCTTGCCTTATAACACTGGGTAGATTCTCCAATGTAATGTTGAATAGAATTGCTTTGTTTGAAGATTTTAATATACCTTTCTCAAATCTGATAGAAAAAGCAGACAAAACATTGGGAACAAATATGACCTAATTGACATATATAGAACATTACCTAATAGGTGCAGAAAACATTATTTTCAAGTGGTCCTAGAAGATTTACACAAATACATGATATGCTGGGCCATGAATCAAGTCTATGTATTTTAAAAGAATGAAATTAACTAAATTATATTCTTAGGCCACAGAGGAATTGATCCATAGTCATAATGAAAAGAAAACCAGGAAGTCCCTCAATGTTTGAAAATTAGGTGTATCTTTGCTACATAACCTAATGGTCACAGAGGGATTCACCAGGGAAATTGTCAACCTTTCCTCCATCAGAACTCACAGATAACAGCACTCTATGTGTAAAAAGCACTATAAACAAGGGAGGCAGGAGTTGAGCCTTAGGAGAGAGTTCTGCCTGTCCCAGCCACACCTGGAAGCCTCGGCTTGTGGTCCCCCACGGCTGCCGTTTTGGTGGCCTTGAGGTAAGAGGGACAACATAGCCATATGGAAATGGAAAGGTGTCCACGCCTGGTGATAGTAGTGCTATTGGATTGTCCTCAGCAGACCACCAACATGATTTCTGAATGAAATACGACAGAACGAAAGCTTCTTGACCTTCCTTAAGCTTTGAAAATCATCTTGTGGGTCATCTGTTAGAAAACTGAAAAAATGAAATAATGTAATAAAAAAAAAAGAAATATGGATTCAACATATGTTCTTTCCTGTGGAAAAGAAATAGACCCAAATAGTAATCCTGACTTCCTGAGCACCTGCTCTTGAGAGCCATCGCACTGGCTCTTTGTGGAATTCTCCCTCATAAACTTAAACTATGATATAGATATGATTTGAGATGATTGGAGTCACAGGGGATTTTAGTGTCAGAAATCTACGTGGGAGTCTCAAACGGACTCCAAATCCCTTGTTATTCCATAACCAGTACTATTTCCCTCCTGTCTCTGGTCTTCCTGATCTGGAAACATCTCAAGTCTTAGGATTTTCTTGTTGGCCTGTTTATGAGAGCATGGGGCCTGTTTAGGCCCCTAGCACATGTTGTCTCTCTGCTTCTAGAAGAAAAAGATAACCAAAAAAGGACACTGGAAACATAAAGGTGAGAAAAACAAAAGAACGTCTCCTGCTCTCATAAGATTAAAGTCGTACTGTCTTGCCCATACTGAACACATAAGAAAAAGTCTGTAACTTTCTGGAATGTTCTTCCTCATGATGGTATGTAACTGTGTACATAAAACAAACCAGACAACAACATGAACCTGCCCCAGTGTTCCTTCCATGGAGCACTCCCTTCTCTGTGAAGATTGTGTCTCCCAGGAAGCGGTCTCGACTTGGGTTTGAATAAAACTCTTCATTTCTCTCTAAAATGTTTTAAAAGTTTTGCTCATTTAATGTCAACAATAACAGTATGTTTTTTTTTTTTTTTAAGATTTTATTTATTTATTTGACAGAGAGAAACACAGCCAGAGAGGGAACATAAGCAGCGGGGAGTGAGAGAGGGAGGAGCAGGCTTCCCCCTGAGCAGGGAACCCGATGCGGGGCTCATGACCTGAGCCGAAGGCAGTCGCCCAACCAACTGAGCCACCCAGGTGTCCCAACAGTATGTTATTTTTTAAGTGAAAAATAGATGTTCGTGGTTCACAATGCCAACAGCACAGAGGAGAGGTGGCTCATCCAGGATCTTCCCTGCAGAAGCAAGCCTCTGTATATATTTTCCAGCACATATGGGCTCATCCTAGAAGGAGGCTTCCTCTAGAGGTTTGAGAAGCACTGTCCATTGCATGGGTTAGACGAGAAGGTGAAGCTCTTCCCACTTAGAGCATTATTTTTGGGTCTTAAAATTGCCTTGGAAATGCATGAAAGCATTGCGTTTTCTAAAGCCCAGGCCTGGGAGTGTCTGTGAGCAGCTGAACCATCTCTGGAGGAGCCAGGAAGAGCTCTGCAGGCAGGGTTGGTTTGGGAAGGGCAGGGACAGGGCTCTGAGGGAGGTCTGTACCTAGAGAGATCTGCAGAAGGGGTCTGGTGTGTGTGGGGGGATCTTGCCCACAAGCCCACACATGCCTGTGCAGGCAAGCCAAGTGTTGCATTGAGGAGGCGCCTCTAGGACCACCTGAGCTCACAAGATGCAGGACAGACATGCGGGCAGATTGCCTGGGACAGGCAGGCACTGCATCCAATGGGCCCCAGGGCACCACTCTTCCTGACCAATCACCGTGTGGGGGTGGACCCAGGGCTGCCCCAGGATACAAAGGTGGGGCAGGTGAAAAGGCACTCAGAGAGACCCTGGATGGAGGTTCTGGATAGGTGAGTGTGCTCTTTACACCAGGATGGGGGTTCCGGAGGGAGGGCAAGGTGTGGGCCCAGGTGGGAGGCTGGGGTCCTGGAAGGGCGCATGGAATGTGGTCATCCTGGGAACTCAGACGAGGTCTCCTTTTCCCTTGAAAGTCTCTTTTCCTCATTGTCCATTAACTGGCCATATCCTCCAGACCCTTGAACTCTAGGGCGCCCACTCACTCGAGCTTCTTGGAATGGAGTGCAGGCATTTCAAGGCTTCCTGGGTTCCACAGGAAGAGTGCATGTAAGCATTGCACACAGTCCCTAATTCAGTGGGGTACGCCCTTGTCTCCTGGCAGAGATAGTGCGGGTAGTGGACCTTCAGCAGTATCCCGAGTTCAGGTGTCCCCCGTTCCCCCAGGCACAGGTATAGTGCTAAAAAGACCCAGAGCGGTCTCATTCAGAATTATGCCCCAAGTCCCCAGGGATTGGTGGTTCTGTGCTGTCAGGATTGTGTGGGGCTGTACGCCAGCTTCCTGCTCCCCTGGGCTCAGATGTTGTGGCAAGAAGCCCCAGAGCTGTCCTGTATTGTGTTCCATATCCCCCTCCCCCCAGGAGGTGGTACTGGGTTGTCAGGACCCTGCAAGATGTGCAGCCTGGAAGCCGGAGTAAACCAGAGCTCACTTAAGTCTTATGAGGAACAGATGAGTTGAAGTGTTCATTTGGAAGAGTAATTTCAGGGGGCCCAGGGGGCTCATTATGTTAAGCGTCTGCCCTCTGGTCAGGTCACGTATCCCAGGGACCTGGCGTCAAGCGCAGCCTTGGGCTCCCTACTGGGCTGGAAGCCAGCTTCTCCCTCTCCCACTCCCCCTGCTTGTGTTCCCTCTCTAGCTCACTCCCTCTGTCAAAGAAATGAAGGAAGTAAGAGTACCTTTGTTTCTCCAAAAAGGAGAATGGCATTGTTTGACTTTCAACTTTCAAAAACTATCAAAAACTAATTACTAAAGAAACAAGCATGCGTCTCCCCTTCTCCCAGGAACTGGAGCAGGTGTGCAAGCCTTAGGTCAGAGGTGCCTTCTTATCCTCACCTGACAACACTTACCCACTCTGGCTCCATGAGATCCGAGGTTTGGAAATCAGCGTCTGAGTCAGTCATGCAGCTTGTCCCAGGACGTCAGCGTTCAGAGAAAGCAGCAGGTCTTTTGGGCGCAATGTCACATCCATGTCAGGACTGGAGGTAAAACTTCTCTTGAACCCTAAACCTCCTGGGCTTTTCTCTTGTCTCTATTGGAGCGACAGAGCCAAACTGAAGCAGCTGCCGGCAATCTAGAGTGGGTGCAAGAGGCCCTTCGTTTCCCTGCAGGGAGAACATGGCAGGGGATCCCATTTTCTCTGTTCATTCCTGGCGTATGAAGGTATATGAAATATCTCTTTCCTAGGAAACCACTTAGATATGAAAGGGAAGATGAAGATTTAGCCTGGGTGGTTTTTTTTTTCCTTTTTAAAAAAGATTTTTATTTATTTGACAGTGAGAAACACAGCTAGAGATGGAAAACACGCAGAGGGAGTGAGAGAGGGAGAAGCAAGACCTCCGCCAAGGAGGGAGCCCAATGCGGGGCTCGAACCTGGGACTCTGGGATTATGACCTAAGCTGAAGGCAGACATTTAATGATTGAGCCCCCCAGGAACCTCTGGGTGTGTTTTTACATCTGACTTTTTCCTTCCTCTAACGGTGTTTATTCCATTGGACCTAGGTTGTGGTGGAGTGCCAGCACCTAGAGTTAGGTGGCATTTTTGTGGTCAGTAGAGACTTGGGTGATGTCTTGTCCTTTGTCAAAGGTGTTGTTTCATAACTGAGTAGACTTTTCATCAGAAGAGTTATAGTTAGTGTTGAATAATTCAAAATTTTTCGAAGCAACCTTTGTTTAAAAGTTGAGTTTAATTTTCTGGTTTGACTAAGTGTGTCATCTAGATACTTTGGTGTGCTGTATTTTCTCTGTTGTTTCATTTGTGTGGAGGCAGAAGGAGAGTGTTTGGGAATTCTCTTGGCTACAGGCATGCTGGGGGCTTCAGGGGGTCTGGCCTCAGGAGCCCTGGGGTGAGTTGTGGAACTGCTTGCCTGACCCTGGGCGAGTCAGGTTATCCCACAGAGTTTCTTTTTCTTCCTGATACATTGGCTGGCTTGTAATATCTGTGGAAAGCCTTTTACACAGGAACATTCTGCCTAGTGAAGAGCAACTGAAAATGACATGATTGGGGCTGTATTATTCTGTAAAAAATAGTTTTAAAACCTCCTGTCATAGATTACCGTACTTTATTGCACAAGGAGTCCTCAGAAAGCTGCAGTGAGAGATTCAGATGTTGGAGTACATTCATGTTCCATTGATATGTTACTTAGTGTTTGCCCAGGGGGGAAGGAGTCTTGAGAGAAATAGGACAGAAGGGAAAAGTCCATGGTCACCATTCAGGAGATAGCCTTCTGCCTTTCTCATTAAAGCCTTGGGCCAGTGTAATTTTGGAAGAGGCAGGTGGAGGGGTCGGGCGTGGGCATGTCCTGGAGCTTTGCCACAGACTGGGGAGCTCCAGGACTGAGTAGAGATGACAGGAGTCCCTGAGAGAGTGGAGTGCATTCTGCAGGAGGCTGTGGGCCCGGCAGGCACCAGGGGTGGCTGTGGGTGTCCCGTGTGACAGTTGTGACAGGTCAAGGCTGTGAGGAGGTTCCTGACTGAGGACAGGTGAGGCACAGGTGAAGAGAGTACCTACTTGTGTGCCACTGGTCTCACCCAACACACACAACCTCATCGTCTGTCCCCGTCACTCCGGTTCAGATTTCTCCACGTTGCCAGGCCAAGACGTTGGTTTGTGCTTCTTTCTTTGCATGTGGGTGAAGTTTCAGAAGTTAGATGGTGGAAATGAGCGGTCATCAGAACATCTGCTCCTCTTTGATTTCCTGCTGCCCTTTCAGTCACAGAAGCGAATCAGACCTGCTGGTGGAAGGGGCTCTCTCTGGGTTTTTATTTCCTGTTTTAATGAAACAATGAAAAAAGGTGGGAGGCGGGGGGAAGGGGGGGCGAAAGCAATCCTCTGAATTACTCAAAGAATTCTTTTCTGCATGTTTACGTTTTTGTCTTCCACGAACCACATTTGATATTAGAAAATAGTTTTTAAAGTAAAGCACAGCCTCAGAGCTGTAAGAGAGTTCAGTGCCCTTTGTGAGGGGGAGCGGTGGAGGAGGAGTGTAAGTTGTTTAGGACCACGGGGAGTGGCTCATTGAGCTCCCAGAGGAAATCTAGCCTTCCCCCAGGGGATCTCCTTACCTGGTGGTCCCTCCTGGGGTCTGAAACCTGACCTGGTGAATCTCTTGTAACTTGAACTGGGGAATTTAGGAAGAAACAGAACGAATCCTCAAAGGTGCCTGTATCCTTTATACTGGGACAACTCCATGGAGCATAGGAACTCATCCCCCACGAGCCATGTCAGGATCCCTGAGGGTGTGGGCCTTGCTTCGTGGGAAGAGGTTGTGCTTTCCTCTTTACCTGACCAGAGCCATGTTGTCTTGTTATAGAGAGCCAGACCTTTACGTGACCATGGCATTTTTATTCTTGTTATTTTAAGAAAGCAATCTAGGGGAGCCTGGGTGGCTCAGTCATTAAGTATCTGCCTTCGGCTCAGGTTATGATCCTGGAGTCCCAGCATGGAGCACTGAATCGGACTCCCTACTCGATGGGAGGGCTGCTTCTCCCTCTCTCACTCCCTTTGCTTGTGTTCTTCTCTAGCTGTGTTTCTCTCTTCAAATAAGTAAATTAAAACTTAAAAGAAAAGAAAGGAGTCCAGACATCGACTTTGAGATACAAATACCCCAAGGGAAAACATAGGGTCAAATATATATAAGAGGCCTGAACTTGCGGCACCTGTCATTAGTATGGGTAACGTAGGACTCCCCCTATGGAAGGAACAGAAATTCTATTTGGATAGATGTGTGCTGTGCACATGTAGTGTTTCTTTCTATCCTTTTCATTATCTCTGCAGGGAGAATAGAGTGGTGACCGGAGTTTGGTTTCTGATTTTAGGGAGTGGGAGAATAGAGATATGAAAGGGCTGTGTTGATGCTGATGTGATGCTCATGCACCATGAGTGAAGGTTTGGAGCTTGGGTGTGGAAGCATTGGTGTTCGGGGAGGATGTTGGTCCAGTTTCCTGCACAGAGAATTACTTGGCAGGTCTGCCTCGTTGGTACAGTTCCTGCCTTTGAAGGTTGAAGGTGGCTTGAAATCCTAGGGCACTGGAAGAATGATTTGGAAGGGACATCTGGGTGGGCCACTGTCGACAAACCCAGGGGATTCCAAAGCTAATAATGAACACATTTCTGAGACAGAATTTGCTTCTCTGTGTGTAGCATTGAGCTGGGGTGGAAAGCAGTCTCTGGGTCTTAGGAGTCACCATGTCAGCAGCTGTAAGCTTGGCAGGGTAGTGAGATCAGATAGGTGGGAGACAGTGAGGCCATGGCATGGACCATCACTCTTGTTAGGGAGGCCAACCTGCTCCAGGGACAAGGCTCTGCACCCTGGCCAGCCCTCCTGCTGCTGATGTGATATGAAAGTTGCTTCCTGTTGGGTTCTCAAGCCCTCAGCTGAGCAGGGGACTTGGTGGGAAGCAGCCCACGGGTGGCATTATGGATTCTTGCCCAACCTGCCCCACGCATGCTTGTTCAAAGTATAACATGTATCCTCAGCCTGGTGTCTGTGAATTCAGCCAGCAGAGCCACTTCTCCCAGAGTCACACCCTGAGAAATCCTCCACTTTCCTATGCTGTGTGGAAGAGGCCAGATTTCATTTGGAACTGAAATCTCGGCTCCCGCCATTAGGTGTCAAGACCGCACAGCCCACTAGTCCTTGAAGCTGTAGTCCACATGGGGCCTGATGTTTGAGACTGAGACCAAACCTGGTCAGCCTGCTGCTAGTGCTGCTTCAGGTTCCTTCCAGAAAACTGTGCAGCAAACCCTGGTTTGTGATGACATCTCAGGAAAGAGGGCCAGGGGCACCATTGTGCCCCACCACAGGGGGATGCCAGACGTCAATCACAGCTGGCTGGTGCAGGGAGGAGATATGTTTTTTTCTCTGGATGTTGGCCAGAGGGCGATTTGGACCGTGGGGATGCATCTCTGTTTAGCTTTCTCAGATGAGCACCTCACACAAGGACAGGAGGTGTGCGTTCTCACCTCTAATGGAGGAAGGTGTCTGCCTTCAGGTTTCATGTGCAAGTGGATTCCTCTTATGGCTCATTTTCCTGATGGTCTTCAGGGTGTGGTAGGTAGACTCCTTGTCCCAGGCATCCGGGTGTGCCAGAGCCCTGGGGCACCTTTTCCCCCATGGCTTTGGACCAGGAAGTCAGAGGGAGTCAGTGGTGAAACCACCCGTGTATGCCCCCGTCCATTTTTCCCATGCTGCAATGGACTGGTGAGTGTGATAACTGCTCTGGAAATAAAAAGCAGTGGACAGGTTTGGGGAGTTGAAGGGGCTGTGGGGGTGGTGCTTGCTGTTCATATAGGGGCCAGGTTGGACTTCACTAGGAAGTTGATACTTGAGTCAAGATCTAAGGAAGGTGAGTTGATACCATGTGAAGAACATTCTAAATGGAAAGGAAAGCATGTGCAAAGGCCCTGGGGTAGGAGAAGCAGGAAGGCCCTGTGGCCACAAGAGATAGCTTAGGACATGACCACAGGGAGGTGACAGAGGGTGAAAGAAAGCCATTGCAGGGGTGTGACTCCATGGACCCATGTTTCATTGGGCCATCCTGACTACAGTGTTGAGAGCAGATGGCACAGGGTTGAGGATGGGCAAGGGAGGTAATGATGAAGCTTTTCCAGGAGCTTATCAAGATATGAGCTCCCATTTGGACCAGACATGTGGCATTAGAAGGAGTGGTTAGTCCTCTTCTGGATTCTTTTAGAAGATGATGCTCACAGCATTTGCCAATGGGTTTGATATTGGGAATGGGAGAAAGGAGGAATCAAGGAAACTCCCAGATCTTGTTGGTTGTCTCGAGTGAGGACAAAGAGGAGGTTTCTGGGGGTAGGAGGTAGTCTGTGTTCTGCATGTTGACGAAGGTGCCTTTCACAGTGGATCTGCTGATCTTCGTGTCTGGGAGAGCAGTTCATATCTACTCCCTCACCAACTTTCAAGCACAAGGCTCCTCCACTTTTTTCAAGGTTCATGGTAAGACAATGGCTTTTTAGAAAGATCTATGTTATTACCTAGCTTAAGTAGCAGGAAGCAACCTGAAGACCATTTCCCTCTTAGGAAAAAAGTAAAAAAGTGGACATCACGTTCAGCATCTGTATTATGGGGAACCACTACAGAAGCGATGTGCACCCCATGCAGCTCCTTCCTGGCCACCACTCTCTGTGTCCAGCCACCAGTGATTTGAATTGTGTCTACAAGCATCTGCTTGATCTCCATTTCTTTTGGGCATCCATTAGGATGTTGTGTGCTGAGGTGTAAGGAGAGGCAAAGAGAAGGAACTTTGGTGTCTGAGCTTGCTCACTAATATTTTTTTTGTGGAAATGAATGGTAATTCCTTTTTTTTTTTTAAGATTTTATTTATTTATTTGACGAGAGAGAGAGAGAGAGAGAGAGAGAGAGAGAGAGAGAGATATCATAAGTAGGCAGAGAGAGAGGAGGAAACAGACTCCCTGCTGAGCAGAGAGCCTTACGTGGGCCTCTAGCCCAGGACCCTGAGATCATGACCTGAGCTGAAGGCAGAGGCTTTAACCCACTGAGCCACCCAGACACCCAGGTAATTCCTTTTTGAATTGATACCATTTCTGCTGTGAAAATTTCCTAGGAACACTGTACTTTCAAACAGCGGGTAGCCTGTACCTCAATCTGTAGGCTTAGTTTTAGTTTCCATGCTGCACAGAATATTCCATAAACTTGTGGATTTTATCACTCAAGTATGGCACCTTTGAGCACCTTCACTCCTTTCCCCCTTCCCTGAATCTGAAACCACCAATCTGTTTTCAGTATGTATGCGTTCACTACTTCTTTTTTTCCCCTCATGTGGAATGTCCACGAGAGCCTCTGGTGTCTTTCTGTGTCTGAGTTACTTTGTGTAGTGCTCCTAAGGTCAGTGTTTCCATGTCTGGTTCTTGTGCATTATGCGGCAGTGAACACGGGGATGCATCTCGCTTTTGGAGGAAGTGTTTTTGTGTTCTCTGAAGAATTTCTCAGTAGAGCAATTACTAGGTCATGTGGTAGTTGAATTGTTTCTTTTCCAGAACCTCCATATTGTTTGTCACAGTAGCTGTACCAGTTTCCATCCCCACCAACCGTGCACAGGGTCCCCTGTGTGCACACCCTTGACCACACCTGGTGTCTGTCTCTGGGGCAGTTGCTGTTCCAACAGATGTGAGGTGAGAGCTGATTATGGTTTTGCCTTTTGTTTCCCTGAAGACACATGGTGATGTTGAACAACTCTTTCTGTGTCTGTTGGCCTCCTATGGGCCATCTTTGGCAAGTATCTATTCACCTTTTCTCCCCATTTTTATTCCATTTTTTGTTTCGATTTGCATTAGTGTTTTGTGTATTTTGGATATTAGCCTCTTCTCACACAGGATTTGCAGATTTTTTTTCTCATTGGGTCAGTCACCTTTTAAATCTCTCATGGTTTTTTTGTTTGTTTGTTTGCCATGCAGAAATTTCAGTTTGCTGTTGTTCGACTTGTTTATTTTTACTTTTGTTGCCTTTGCTTTTGATTTTCTATCCAAAGACTTTGCCACAACCAACATCAAGACACTTACTACCTTTGTCTTCTTGGGTGCTTATGGATTCAGGTCTATACCACATGTTCCAGGGGGCCAGAGGAACATTTTGCAAGTTTGGGGGGAAGGTCAAGCCTTGTTAGAATTACTACCCTGCTGGTTACTATTACTATCACCATTCACACTGTAGTCCTGACGGACTTGTACTTCCTTAGAAACATTTTGTAGGAGGTGCAGGGATGGCCTTCTCTAACAGAAAGGAGTCGTGTGGGTTCATGGCATGGCCGCAAGTCAACAAAAAGGATGTATGGAAAATTGGGGGATCAGAACCCGAGTTTCTGTTGGAAATGACAGAAATGGAGTAGGGTGAGTTTCATGACAATAGCTGATGTGCCAAGTGACCCACTGGTGGTATTGGTGGTGGGGTAGTGGGGCCTATAGATCCGTCTCCTCAGAACCTATGGAAGATCGCAGTCTCTGGTCAGGCAGAGGGTCACACTGGACCACCACCAGAGGGGCAGTGTGTGGTCAGGCAGAGGGTCACACTGGACCACCACCAGAGGGGCAGTGTGTGGTGGGAGCAACTGCTCAGTTGCCATGAAGACTGCTCTGGATCTGGTGACTGATTCCCAGCAGTAGCATGGGGAGAGGAGGGCAGTGGTGGTGCGCACTTCCTAGGTTGTGGTCAGGACTAGTCTGGACCCCACTAAAGTGAACCGTGCCTGGCACAGGAGATGCCCAGTCACTGTAACTGTGGGCACTGGGCCCATGGCCCTTTTCTGCCAGCCAGCTCCCATGCTGACGCCTTCTATTTTTCATCATCTTTGTGGTCATGAGCCTCTGCTCTTGCCCCATGGTCCCCTGGGGTATTGCCTTTCCTCCATCTACCCTCGTCCGTCCTCTGCCTTGTGTAACCCAATGCCAGCATAGCATTCTCAAGAGGGAGCTCTGTCTGTCCCCTGATGGAACACTTCCATGGATCCCCTGTGAGGTGAGGACAATGCCCTGCCCTGAAGGGGGCTGCAGGTCCCTAATCAGGAGAGTCACATCTTACTTTTTAGCCTAGCCTGCCCTCCCCTCAGGCCTCCTCAAGGGAGCTGTTCTCACTTCCTGAGACGACAGCTTGGACCTTCAAAACCAGCACTGTTTTCTGTTTCTCCATGCCTTGTTCATCCACGCCATGTCTTTCGAACCTCTCAGTGGGTTTACCGCAGTCCTGCAGGGATTTCTGCTTAGAAAGGGGATGACCTCAGAGGGGCAGCCTTCCCTTCACCTCCTTCAGCCTGTCCCTAAGCCCTGGAGCTAACCATCCCACTGAGTGTTGAGGGACCTGAGACAGCCCATCATGAGCCCAGGCTGTGTCAGCTGTGTAGACTGATGTGTGCCAGGAGTGGTAGGCAGCTGGTGTGGTCCAGATGTGGGCAGTTTCTCCTTCTCATTCCTTCCCTCCCTCTCCATCCCAGAAGAGGCTCAGAGCAACCTCCATGCTCCACATCCCAAGATTCCTGGACCTGTACCTCCTGCATTCAGCTGATGAGCTTGTTGGTTTCCCATTGCTTCTGTCTCCTGTACCCACACCTATTGAGGTTCCTGGATTAGGATTAAGGGAAAGATCCTACCTTTGTCTGTGCTCGATCCTCTTCCTGTCCTTCTCAGAGCCCACCCACCTTTGTGTCTTCTGTGGATGTATTGGGAAGCAAGCTCATCCACAGGGAACCTATCAGCCCAGTGGATCCAGGGAACGACCACTGAATTAGTGATCCAGGATAGAGAACCAACCTGCTCTGAAACCTGTCCCGCACGCTGTGACTATCTTGCACTAAAACAAAGTATCCTAGCATTCGGGACTATGAAGTGGCCTCAGTCTCTACTTCCACTCTTGAATGCAGGGGTGCAGAGGCGGGACAGAAAGGGCCCATGGCTCCCGTGGGCTAGGATGAACAGGTAAACTATAAGAACTCAGTGAAATTTGAATTTGAAGCATAGAAGGAATGATTATTATTGAGGGAATACACCCAAGTAGGGCTTATGAACATTGTGTACCAAAGCTTTTTCAGATAGGTTACTGAAAGCAAAGTCTTTTTTATTGTTTATTGTAATTCCAGTTGAGTTACCATACAGTGTTATATTAGCTTCAGGTGTACAGTTGTGTGACCCAGTAATTCTGTATATCACTCGGTGCTCTTCAAGAGAAGTGTGTTCTTAGTCCCCTCCGTCTATTTCACACATCCCGGCATCCACCTCTCCTCTGGTAACCATCAGTGTGTTCTCTATTGTGAATAATCTGCATTTGGTCTGTCTCTTTTCTGTCCTTTATTTATTTGTTTGTTTATTTATTTATTTTTCTCTTTATTTATTTCATATGTTTGTTCAGTTCTACCGAAGAGTGACTTCATATGATACTGTCTTTCTCTGACTGATTTCACTTAGGAGAATACTCTCAAGATCTGACCTTGTGGCTGCAAATGGCAATATTTAATTCTTTTCATGGCTGAGTAATATTCCATGAGCAATATTCCGTGCCTCTGTGTGTGTGTGTGTGTGTACACAACCATCATCTCATTTATCACTTTAGCAGCAGACATGTGGGTTGCTTCCAGATTGCGATCTTGTAAAGAATGCCGCAAGAAACACAGGGGTGCATGTATCCTTTGGAGTCATTGTTTTCATATTCTTTGGGTAAATACCCAGTAATGTGATTGCTGAATGCGAGGGTAGCTCTATTTTCAATGTCTTGAGGAACCTCCATAGTGTTTTCCAGAGTGGCTGCACGTTGTTGCTTTTCCAGCAACGGTGCCCAAGGGTTCCCCTTTTTCCATATGCACCCCAAACCTGTTGCTCCTTCTGCTGTTAATGGGAGCCATTCTGACAGTGTGGTATTATTTCATCATACTTTTGATTAGCATTTTCCTGAGGCTGGATGATGGGGAACATCTTTTCATGAGACTGTTGGCCATCTGTATTTCTTCTTTGGAGAGATGTCTGTTCATGGCTTCTGACTATTTTTGAAATGGATTATTTGGTTTTTGGGTGTTGATTTTTATGAGTTGTGTTTATTTTGAACACTATCCCTTTACTGCATATGGTATTTGAAAATATCTACTTCCTTTCAGTAGGGTGGCTCATTATTACTTTTTCTTTTAAGATTTTATGTATTTGATAGAAACACAGCCGGAGAGGGAACACAAGCAGGGGTTGTAAGAGAGGGAGAAGCAGGCTTCCCACCGAGCAGGGAGGCCGATGCGGGGCTTGATCCCAGATCTCTGGATCGGGATCGTGACCTGAGCCGAAGGCAGTTGCTTAACCAACTGAGCCACCCAGGTGCCCCTCATTGTTTTCTACTATGCAGAAATTTTTATTTTGATAGACTCCCTGTGGCTTTTTTTGGTTTCATTTCCTTTGCCTAAGGAGACCGTCTAGAAAAATGCTGCATTGGTCCATGTCAGTAAGTTACGTTCTTTGCCCTCCTGTAAGATTTTTCTGGTTTCAGGTCTCAAACTGACATTTTTAAACTCTTTTGAGTTTGTTTGTCTGTATGGTGTAAGACAGCGGTCTAAGTTTATTTTTTGCTTATAGCTGTCCAGTTTTCCCAACACTGTTTGTTGTAGATGATGTCCTTTTCATTTTCCATAATCTTGCCTGCTTTGTGGAAGATTAATTGGCCACATAATTGTGGGTCTATGTCTGAGCCGCAATCCTGTTCCCTTGGTTGGTTTGTGTACTTCTGTGCCAGCACCATAGTGTTCGGATGACTATGGCTTTGTAGTACAACTTGAAATCTGGAATTGTGACTCCTCGAGCTTTTTCAACTCAACATTGCATTGGCTGTTCAAGTATCTTTGGTGGTTCCTTACAGATTTTTCAGAGTGCTTGAGTTGTTTCTGTCTAACTTAAATTCCATGAGCCAACTCACAGTACATATTTGTTTCAGAAGTACTAGTGAATAGCAGATCAGTTGTACAAAACACGCAGTGCTACTTGCATCGCGTGCCCTCCTTTATGCCCATCCCCCAGTTACCCCACCCCCCATCCACCTACCCTCCCGCAATGCTCAGTTTTTATCTGTAATGAAGATCCTAGTGGTTTTCCCTCCCTCTCTGATGACCTTGCATTCATTTTTCCTTCTCTACGCCTCTGATCCTCTTGGTGTTTCTTCTGTTTCACATAGGAGGGAAACCATGTGCCGATTGTCTGTTTCTGATGGACTTATTGTGCTCAGCATAATACCCTCCCATTCCATCCAGGTGGATGTGGTGGTAAGTCTTCCTCCTCTCCGGTGGCTGCAGAATACTCTGTTATAGATATGAACCACGTCTTCTTTATCCATCCATCTGTCCGTGGACATCTGGGCTCTTTCCATAGTTTGGGTGGAGTGGATATTGTGCAACAAACAGTGCGGGCAGTGCCACTACTTTTCACTCAATCTGTATCTTTGGGGGTAAAGCGTAGTGCGATTTCTGGGTCGTAGGGAAGCTCTGTTTCTACGTTCTGAAAGAAACTCGATGACATTTGGCAGAGTGCTTGGACGAGCCTGCATTCCTACCAGGTGTGTAAGAGAGTTCCCCTCTCACCACATCCTCGCCAACGTTTGTTGTTCCCTGCCCTGATTAATTTTAGCCGTGTCAGCTGTTGCAAGGTGGTGTCTCATTGTGGTTTTGATTTGAATTCCCCAGTGGCTACTGCCGTGGAGCACTTTTCCGTGTGTCTGTTGGAGGCTTCTGTGTCCTCTTGGTAGAAAGGTGTGTTCATGCTTACGCCCATTTTACACCTATGTCTTAAGCTAGGTTAGGGGTACTCCCAGGAGCATGGACGCTGCAATCTGTGTTGGTATGCAAGCCTTCACAGACATCTGAATCGAGGGCTAGAGTGAAGGAGAATATGAAGCTCTGCCTTTGCATTCAGTATAGTATGAAAGTACCAATAAGCAGGATTTCATTGAGATTTCTCCTGCTGTAAATCCTTTCTGGAGTTCCAAAAGGCCTGATTTCTGACTTTGTTGTAGGATTAGCCCACTGCTTTGCTCAGGTGTCCTCATTTCCTGGGGATTTGGAGCCAGGCCTCTGGGTGTGGTCCTTTAAAAAGCCACCCTAGGGTAGGGTTAGGGTTAGGGCCTAGTATCGTGGCACGTTCAGTCTGTCAGCTGTGTGGCAAGCCTGCTGGAAGGCCAATTGGAGGGTGTGGGTCAGGCTGAGTGCTAGGGTTATGTCCAGTGGGCCATTGAATGTGGGGGTGGTCTCAGGTGGGCATGCCGGTTTCTCCTGCTCTGAATCACTTCTGGAGTTCCAAACAGCCTGGTTTCCTTCTGGGTGGCAGGCAGAGTCCTTTGGAATGGCTCGGGCATCCCCAGTCCCTGGGGCTGTAGTGCCAGTTGTCTGGGGACAGACTTCTCCAAGCCCTACTGAGAGTCATGGGTTAGGGGTAGGGGTAGAAGGTCTAGGGGTTTGCTAGGGTTAATTTATTTGCCTTTTAATACAAGATGTTCATTCTTTTTTTTTTTAAGATTATTTATTTATTTGACAGAGAGAAACACAGCTAGAGAGGGAACACAAACAGGGGGACTGAGAGAGGGAGAAGCAGGCTTCCCGCCGAGCAGGAATCCTGATATGGGGCTCGATCCCAGGTCACCAGGATCAAGACCTGAGCCGAAAGCAGCCGCTTAACCAACTGAGCCACCCAGGTGCTCCCAAGATGTCCATTCTTAAATGAGACATTTCCTTAGAATATTTTATAGTGAGGAAAGGTTAGCATGTCACTCAAGTAGTTACAGAGAAGATCCAAATGTTCTAAAGCAACACTTAAGACAGTGTTTCTTGACATTTATGTGTTATGGTCAAAATAATTAATAATAGAGTTTGTGTCACTCTTCTCACAGGTGGATTCTCTGGCCCTATCTCTCTGGTTTTGGCTGAAAAGCATCTTGTCAGTGGGCTTACTTAATGGGCCTCTCTGAATAGAATGGCCCTCTTAGTCCTTCGCCTGCATTCCTTCGTGTCATGGATCCATTGATTTTTATCCCACACTCTTTCCAAGCACCAGGTAGGACTAGAGGTGCACATTTGTACTAAGTAGATAGTCTAAATATTTGTTAATTGAACAAGCATGACTTTGTTTTTAATCCAAATATCCATGTTTTATCTGTGATTTTTTTACCGTTTCAGAATATATTTGGATAAATCTATTGCTCCAGGAATATACATCCGTCAAGGCTGTGGCTGCATTATGTCGCCTGAGGTAGGCGGAGCACCCATGACCCAGGTATGAAGCTCAGCTTCAAACTTAGGGGTGTTTCTGTGATATCCTTGGGGGGGATTTGGGGAGCTTATCCCGCTGGACACTACCGTCATCAGGGGCCAGGTGTGTGACGTGAGCACCCTGGATTTCCCTAGCTTTTTTCATATTCCTGTACCCTCTGTCAGAATGTGGGTTTCCCACCAGCCGTATCCTTGCAGACAGCCTCTGAGATGGCCTATGGCTTGGGAGTCCATTGGCATCACACGTCTCATTATAACCAGCGTCAGACGTTTCTGTGGCGCTGACATGACCTTTGTTCCCAGAATATGCCACATGAGGAGCCCCGTGAGAGCCTGGGAGTCCAGGAAAGATAAATGGGTGATGGTAGCTCTAGCTAAAGCCACTCTGGGTGATCATGATGACCGCCACCTGACACCTCAGTTTGGCTCTTTTGCTGATTTCCAAAATGACCAAGGAGATTCACCTCATCGGAGCTTCAGGCTCATCATTTCTAAAATTAGGAAATGTTTTGAGGTTGAATTCATTCATTCAGGACTATGGAATGAACTCCTAGGAAGTTCTAGGCAGTCTCCAAGATGGATTCTATCTGAGGAGTTCTGACTCCCATCCTCCTTGCCCCTGTTGAGTTCCCCCATTGAACACAATGTCTGTTCCCTGAAATTCCCTAAGGCAACACTGGACTAGCAGGTGTCTTCAGGATGTGCCCTCATGCCATCTGATGTGGCTGAGGGGCCGTGACAAATTCCGAACCCAAAACGAGGTCTTGGGTGTGCTGTCCTACTTGCACAGAATAGCAGTGCCTGGATCAGGTCTTCACTGCAACAGCTTAGCCAGCTCAGTGAGGACCTTGCCCAGGACACTGGCCCCGTGACACCATGAGGGCACTCTGAGGCCACAGTGTAGTCACGCAGTGCAACAAGTGATTTTGCATCACGGTAGATGATGCAAAGTATAGTCTCACAAAACCTGACCCAGAAAACATTTAAATGACAGAATATCATGGAGTCAAACGTACTATATACCATGGCAGTGAAGGGAAAAGTGAATGATGGGGTCAGAAAGGGAAATGGGAGTTCCAAGAAGCAGGCTGGAGCAGTCGGGGGGTAGGCGGTGTCTCGTGGAGGAAGGGACAAGGAGACTTGTCCCGGGTTACAACAGTGCAGCATCAGGGCGGGCTTGCTGCCTGACCCACAACCCCCCAGGGCCATCGGGGGCATTCCAGCTCCAGGGGATCCACAGACTGATTTGGCCTGAGCAGAGCCTCCATGATATGTCTTCTGGGTTCTGGGGACTGCCTCCTTCTCTGCTTCTGAGCCTGTTGATCCTCCTTTTGTTTTCCTGTAAGCAGCACTGTTTTTGTGGATTGAGTACTGTTAGTTGACAGAAATTCTTCTGGAAAAGAAGTGGAATAGAATTCATCCTTGTGTCCTAGGTAGACCTGAATATATTCAATAGTAATATTGGGCCGTCATCTGCTCGCCACTCCCGAGATTCTTGAAAGCATATTCAATGTTTAACAGGTTGAAAGAATTAGTTTTTTTTTTTAATTAACAAAGTAACACTTTTCATAATCTATAAAATGATCTGTAAACCTTGAATGAACAAGGATTGACCAGTTGAAGGAAGAATTGGCTTTGTAGTGGAGTTAGAGCCAATGTTGACTCTCTGTTGCCCCCGTGTGGCCACTCCAGATAGCCCACGGCCGAATGTGTTCCACCTTACCAAATTCAACGGAGAATAAGGCAGAAGAAGCTTGGTCCCTGAATTCCTTAGCCCCCCAAAACTATCCTCTCATTAGTGAGTGATACTCTAAATCGAGTATATCTTAAATAGATGTTAGTACTAGGGCCAGGATCACGTTGCATACATTAACTAACTATACACAGCTTTTTGGATGTCGATGTTACCTGCCCAAAGTGTTTTTACAAAACAAAATGGGAAAGGATATAGTCACCAAAGCACTGAGCACGTGCCCTGTCCCAGGGAATAGGTACCTAAATACAAGTATGGTCTCATCTTAGCTGAGGACCAGGAGCTGGTCCTACAGGTACTTGGCAGGTAGCATCTGTGGCCAGCTGCCCATCCCCCCACCCCCCACAGCCAGCTCAGCAGCATCTTCTGCTGTGCTCAAGGGCAGCAAACAGACGGACCAGGTGTGGGTGGGACTCCATGCTGTCTGGTGCGGCTTGCTTCCCGCAGGTAGAGAAGTGGGCCGGCTCACATACACAGACATGCTCCTCTGGTTCCTTGCTGTTTGCTTCCCTTTTGGGTCACCCTGGTCCTGAAACTTAAGCTCTGGTGAGAACATGGGTTCGCAGATTTCTGTTGACATTTGCAAGCGTAGATCTGTGTTACGTGTGTTCCTTTGTTTTGATTTGTATTTCCCCATTGACAAGTGATGTTGAGCCCTTCTTGTGTCTGTTGGCCATTTGGATGTACTCTTTGCAGAAATGTCTGTCCATGTCACCTACTCATTTCTTGATTGGATTATTTATTCCTTGGGTGTTGAGTTTGATAAGTTCTTTATAGATTCCGGAGACTAGCCCTTTCTCTGATATGTCCTTTGCAAATATCTTCTCCCATTCTGGGATTTGTCTTTTGGTTTTCTCGACCGTTTCCCTGGCTGCGCAAAAGCTTTTTCTCTCGTTGAAGTCCCAGTAGTTCACTTTTGCCCTTGTTTCCCTTGCCTTTGATGATGTGTCCAGGAAGAAGTTGCTGCGGTGGCGGCGGTCAAAGAAGTTACTTCCTGTGTTTTCCTCAAGGATGTGAATGGATTCCTGTCTCACATTTAGTCTTCCATCCACTCTGAGTCTCTTTCTGTGTATGGTATAAGGAAATGGTCCAGTTTCATTCTTCTGCATGTGGCTGTCTGCTGTCGCATATTCCCAGCAGCAGTTATGGAAGACACTCCCCTCCCCGCCCCCCGTTTGGATCTTCTTTCCTGCTTTCAGGAAGATTAGTTGACCATAGAGTTGAGTGTCCAGTTCTCAGATATCTATTCCATTCTGTGGATCTATGTGTCTGTTTCTGTGCCAGTATCCTACCATCTTGATGATCACAGCTTTGTAATAGAGCCTAAAGTCCACAACTGTGATGACACCAGCTTTGGTTTTCTTTTTCAACATTCTGCTGGCTATGTTGTCTCTTTTGTGGTTTCATAAAAATTGTAGGATTATATGTTCAATGTTTGTGATAGAAGTTAATGTTAGTTTGATAGGGAGTGCACTGAATGTGTAGAGTGCTCTGGGTAGCATAGATATTTTCCCAACCTTTGTTCTTCGAATCCATGAGTATGGAACATTTTTCCATTCTTGGTGTCTTCCTCAATTTCTTTCATGAGTATTCTACAGTTTTTACAGTACAGATCCTTTGCCTCTTTGGTTGCATTGACTGATTGATCGATAAGATTGTGTTTATTTCACAAAGAGATAGCAGCAGAGGGAACACAAGCTGAGGGGGGTGGGGGAGGGAGAAGTACACTTCACATTGAGCAGAGAGCCTGATGCGGGGTTCAGTCCCAGGACCCTGAGATCATGACCTGACCCAAATGCAGATGCTTAATGATGGAGCTACCCAGGCACCCCTCATTAGATTTATGTATCTTAGGGTTCCTGGTGCAATTGTAAATGGGTTCGACCCCTTAATTGCTCTTTCTTCGGTCTCGTCATTGGTGTGTAAAAATACAACTGATTTCTGTGCATTGATTTTATGTCCTGCCATTTGACTGAATTCCTGTATATGATTTCTAGCTTTTTGGGGGAGAAGTTTTTCGGGTTTTCCACATAGTATGTTAAATCATCTGCAAAAAGAGAGCATTTGACTTCTTGGCCGATTAGGATGGCTTTTGTTTCTTTCTGCTGTTGTCTGATTGTTGAAGCTAGTACTTCTAATACTATGTTGAACAACAGTGGTGATAGCGGACGTCCCTGCCATCTTCCTGACCTTAAGGGAAAAGCTCAGTTTTTCCCCGTTGAGAAGTTATTTGCAGTGGATTGTTCCTAGATGGCTTTTATGCTGTTGAGGTATGTGAACTTTATCCCTCCACTATGAAGAGCTTTAAGGAAGAAAGGATGCTGTAGCTTGTCCAGTGCATTTTCTGCATCTCTTGGTGTATATGTGGGTTTTGTCCTTCCTTTTTTTTTCAATGTAGTGTTTCACACTGATTTGCAAATGTTGAATCAACCTTGCAGCCCAGGAATTAATCCCACTTGGTCATATGAATAATCCTTTTAATGTAGTGTTGGATCATATTGGCTAGTATTTTGGTGAGAATTTTTGCATGCTTGTTCATCAGGGATATTTCTCTGTGATACTCCTTTTGGCTGGGGTCTTTAGTGTTGGGATCAAGTTAATGCTGGCCTCACCAGATGAGTTTGGAAGTTTTTCTTCTCTTTCTATATTTTGGAAGAGTTTCAGGAGAACAGGTATTAATTCTTCTTTAAATGTCTGGTAGAAGTCCCCTGGGAAGCCATCTGGCCCTAGTTTGCTCTAGTTTGTTGGGGGACTTTTGATGACTGCTTCACTTTCCTTTTGAGCCCGTTCAGGTTTTTATTTCTTCTTGGTTCAGTTGGTAGTTTATATATCGCTACGAATGCATCCATTTCCTCCAGATTGTCTGATTTGTTGGTTATGGTTGCTCATAACATGGTCTTATATAATTATTTGTATGTCTTCGGTGTTGGTTTTGATCTTTCCTCTTTTATTCGTGATTTCTATGTATTTGGGTCCATTGTCTTTTCTTTTGGAGAAGTCTTGCCAGGGGTTTATCAATATTGTGAATTCTTTTCAAGAACCAGCTGCTAGTTTTGTTGATCTGTTCTAAGTGTACTGTTGGTTTCTATTTCATTGATTTCTGCTCTGATCTTTATTATTTCTCTTCCCCTGCTCGCTTTAGCCTTTCTTTGTTGTTCTTTCTCCTGCTTTCTTAGCTGTAAGATTAAGTTGTTTGAGAGCTTTTCTGTTTTTGAGAGAGGCTTGTATTGCTAAATACCTCCCTCTTCTATATATTGCTTTATACTTCCCTTTACTGCATCCCAAAGGTTCTGAATACTTGTGTTTTCATTTTCATTTGTTTCCATGATTTTTAAAAAATTATTCTTTGAATTGACTGGTTGGCCCTCTCGTTCTTTAGTAGGATGCTTCTTAGCCTCCATGTATTTGAGTTCTTTCCAACTTCCCTCTTGTGATTGAGTTCCCTTTTCAAAGCCTGGTGGTCCAAACATCTGAAGGGGATGCTCTCGATCTTTGGGTACTGATTGAGACCTCACTTGTCACCCAGGATGTGATGGAGCATGTTCCATGTGCAGTAGAGAAGAGTGTGTATTCTGTTGCATATATATTCTACATATGTCTCTGAAGTCCATTTGGTCCAGCATGTCATTTAAAACCCTTCTTTCTTTGTTGATGTTTTTGGTTAGATGATCTGTCCATTTCAGTGAGGGAAGTGTTAAAATCCCCTGCTAGTATTGTATGATTGTCAATGTGTTTCTTTGATTTTGTTATTCATTAGCTTCCATTATTGGCTGATCCCACATTAGGGGCAAAAATATTTACAATTGTTAGATCTTCTTGTTGGGTAGACCGTTTTAAGTGTGACATAGTGTCCTTCCTCATGTCCTATTGTAGTCTTTGGCTTAAAATGTAATTTCTCTGATATGCAGTTTGCCACCCAAGCTTTCTTTTGATGTCCATTAGCATGGTACATAGTTTTCCATCCCCCCTCACCTTAAATCTGCAGGTGTCTTTGGGTCTAAAATGAGCTTCTTGCTGACAGCATATCGATGGGTCTTGCTTTTTTTTTTTAATCCAGTTGGATACTCTGTGTCTTTGGATTTGGGATATTTAGTCTATTTACATTCAGGGTAACTATTGAAAGATATGAATTTAGTGCCATGGTATAGTTTGTAGGACAACTATTACTGCATATTTTCTCTACTCCTTTCTGGTCTATGTTGCTTTTGGTTCTATCTTTGCTTAGAGGACCCCTTTCACTATTTCCTGTAGGTATGGTTTGGTGATTCCAAATTCTTTTAGTTTCTGTTTGTCCTGGAAGCTTTTTATCTGTCCTTCTATTATCCATGACAGCCTAGCTGTGTAAAGTTTTCTTGGCTGCATGTTTTTCTCATTCAGTAGCCTTCTTTCATAGCATTTTAATTTTTGTCCTGATTAGAGCTCATTTCTGCCTTTAGAGATTCTGTATTGTCATTTCTGCTGAGTTGAGGCTGGGGGTCAGTCTGAGTGCTAGAATCCAGGCAGATGTCACAGGGTTCTTTGAATTTGGGGGGCCCTACAGTGGGCAAGCAGATTTCTGCTGCTCTGAGGGTTTTCTGGAGCTCCAGATGGCACGGATTCCTGCTGAGTGGCTGGATGAGTCCACTGACATGTCCTATGTGTACCCCATCTGTGTAGCTTGGGGGCCAGGCCTCTGGGAACATAGGGTTGAAAATCCAGCCTAAGCCATTAGAGTTATGGCTTAGGGTCGCAGTAGCCCCAGAATTGTGATGCGAGCTGCCTGGGAGGGTTGGTCAGTTTCAGTGCCAGACTCCAGGTGAGTGTCCAGGGGCCTGCTGAATATGATCTTCTTCCTTGCTAGGCATGGACATTTCTCCTGCTCTGAGAGTGTGATGGAGTTCCAAATGTCACAGTTTCCTTGGTGGTAGGCGGAGTACCCCGATATGACTCATGGGTCTGCAATCTCTATGGCTTGGTGTCCAGGCCTCTGGGGAAAGGTTTCTGAAAATGCAATGCTGGGTTAAAGTTAGATTGTAGGGGCCCAAACGGCCCAATCTCCCTATGCTGCGTCAGTCTCCCTGTGGGACACAGTTGAGGTCCTGCATCTGTCTGAGTGCCTGATTCCAGTTTAGTGTCCAGGGTGCTGCTGAATGTGTGGATGGCTCCGGAAGGCATGCAGTTATCTCCTGTTTTGTGGAGCTCCAAATGTGGTGGTATCCCTCTGGCTACACGATGGAGTCCTCTGGTATGGATGTGGGGTCCTCAGTGTGTTGGCTTGTTGGCCAGACCTGGGAGCACAGAGACCTGAGATTTCAACCTAGGGTTAGCTTTTGGTTATCGGGGCTCGGCAGAACTGATCTCCAGCGCTGATTCGGTCACTTGGCGTGCTGAGTTGAGGACGTCTCTCTGAGTGACCGACCGCAGGTTTGTGTCCAGGGGGTTGCTGAATATGTGCGTTGACCCTGGTGGGGATGCAGATTTTTCCTGCTCTGAAGGGTGTGGGGCTCTCCAATGCCGTTGCACGTCAGAATCCTCCGATACGCCAAGCTCTTCCCCATCCTTATGGCTTGGGGGCCAGGCCTCTGGGGACAAATACCTGAATATCCAACCTATGGTTAAATTTAAGACCTAGGGGCCTGGCAGGCCCGATAACTTGTGCGCTGGGCTGTGACTCCTCAGAGTTTGAATTGAGGGCATGTGTCCATCTGAGTGTCCGATTCCAGGTTGGTGTAATGGGGGGGGGGGCGTTGAAAGTGAGGGTGGCTCACAGTGGGCATGCAGATTTCTGCTGCTCTGAGGGTTTTGCCAGTCTCCAAAGGCACTGTTTCCGGCAGTCTGGCAGGCTGAGTCCACTGATATGTCCCATGTGTACCTAATGTTTATGGCTTGAAGGCCAGGCCTCTGGGGAGAGAGGCTTGAAAATCTAGGTTAGGGATCACTTTAGGACCTAGGGGCCCTGCAAGCCTGATCTTGGGGTGCTGATGCAAACTGCTGAAGTGGCTGAGTTTAGGACATTCAGTTTCAGTGCCTGTGTACCTAATCACTATGGCTTGGGGGTCAGGCCTCTTGGTACAGAAGCTTGACAGTCCAGCCGAGGGTTAGGCTAAGGACCTAGTCACGCTGCAAGCCCAACATTGCAGGGCTGCGGCGAGCTCCCTGGGTGACTGAGTTTATGCCTTGGGCCAGCTTTGCTGTAAAGTCCAGTTTAGTGTCTAGGGAGCTGCTGAATATGATATTGTTTTCAGGAACGTGTTCCTTCCCCGATCCGGTCCTACACCTCCCACTGTAGCCGCCCTTTGGCGTCTGGTGGCAGGAGACTGCGTAGCCGCACCCCGCAGCCCCTTCCAGGCAGCCCCGCAGTGCCCCATCTCCCCAGAGGACTGGAGAATGTCCGCTGGAGCGTGGTGCGGCGACCTTCCGCTCCCACCCCACCCCCTAGGTCAGGATAGTGTGCCTAGGTCCACTTGCCTTCGCCTGCATTCTGAAATGCGATCTCATGATTTTTCTACCGGGTGGAAATCTTGTGAGAATTTCCCCAAGCCTTAGGAGCGTGGGACTGAGACCTGTGGCCAGTTGGAGGACATTTTCCACTCCCAAGGCTTGGATCGCATCATGGGTGATTTCTGCCTGGATTCCTGGTCAGGTGCCAGAGAGCTCCCGGGGGTTTGTATGGAGGTAGGCCCCACCCGTGGTATGTGGTGGGCAGATATTGTCCTCGTGCTCAGCGTCTCTACCTGCAGCTGCCTTGCGTGGCCCATGGCGGGGCGTGACGTGCAACCTTGTCCGGTGTCTCGCCAGGTATCTCAGCACTGCCACCCGTAGCCACAAGCTGCAGTGTCCCATCTCCAGCACCCCTCCCTGGGCAGCTCAGCGCTGGGTCCAGCCGTGGCATACGTGTGTGGTGCCCCTTCCCGACTCCTGCGTGGCAGGCAGCTCGGCACTGCCCCCCGGAGGCAACAGGCAGCCGAGTCACCCTGTTGAGCCCTGGGTCTCCACACTACCGCCCTCCTCCATCAGTAGCGCTGCAATGCTTTCCGATATGCCATTGCTTCAGCTGACCCCTACCTCCAGTGATGGGCCCCTCCGCTGACCCTACTCTCAGCGTCTTCCACTGCTGCCGACCAGGGCCTCAGGTGGCTGGTGACTGCGTGTCCTCTCCTCGAGGCATCTTCCACATCAGCTCCACAGTGCCTCTGGTCTCGGTCCTTGGAAGTCTCCCTTGAGGGTGCTCCCTGGGTCAGGCCTGAGCTCCCATAAGTCTGGGCCAGAGTTCCCTCGCTTTCCCTGAGTTCACGCCCATTTTGAAAGGAGTTGTCACTAGCTTTTCCCTGAGGTCCTCGGTGATGGGGATGCAGCTCCCCTGAGCCCTGGAATAATTTCCCACAGGATTTAGGCGGAGACCTCAA
Source organism: Spilogale gracilis (assembly GCA_004023965.1). Taxonomy (NCBI): domain Eukaryota; kingdom Metazoa; phylum Chordata; class Mammalia; order Carnivora; family Mephitidae; genus Spilogale; species Spilogale gracilis. Next base: position 78,991 of record PITA01006845.1, read on the forward strand.
AAGCTTGGGATTGAGCCCCTGCCTCTCCTTGTCTTTGAAGGCTTCTTGAAACACATTCTTATGAGATTTCTCCAAGAGATTGAATCCAAGGGATTGAAATTTGTGGTGGCCTTGGGTGTTCATGCCAATTTCTGCTGCTCCAACTGTTTGTTGGTGCCCTGATGGCAGTTTCCTGCTGGCGGACAGGGGAGTCCACTGGTAATGCTCATGTGTACCTCTTCTCTATGGCTTTGGGGACAGGCCTCTGGATACAGGGGCCTTGAAAATCGAAAGTACGATTAGGGTTAGACATAGGGGCCCTGCGAGCCCAAACTGCAGCGCTCAGGGGAACGCCCCGTGTGGCTCTGATTAGGGCTTTGGTCATTTCCATTATCAGTCTCCAGGTGAGTATCCATGGGGCTGCTGAATGTGATGTTGTTCTCTGGGAGGCAATGTGATTTTTCCTGCTAGAGGCTTTTGCATAGTTCCAGCTGTCGTGGTGATCTTTTGGCTGGCAGGCAGAGTTCTCTGGTATGGGTCTGGAGTCCTTGATCTGTGGTTTCGGGGCCCGGGCTTCTGGGTAGAGAGGCCTGAGATCCTCAATGAGGGAGAGGGTTAGTTTCTAGGGGTTCGGCAGGCCCGACATTCCAGCGCTGAGTCAACCTCAACGGGGTTGAGTTGAAGGCATGCGTTTGTCTGAGTGCCCGACTCCAGGTGATTGTCCAGGGGGCTGAGTTGGGATGTCCCTTGGTAGGCAGGCAGATTTTTCTCACTGTGAGAGTTTTGTTGAGCTCAAAAGGCATGGATTCTTCTTGGTTGGCCTATAGAGTTGTGTGGTATGGCTCTGGTGTCCTCAACCTGTGGGGCTTGGGGCCCAGGACCGTGGGTCCAGAAGTCTGAATTTTATACTTAGGGTTAGGTTTCAGGCCTAGGGGCCCACTAGGCCCAACCTTCCAGCGTGCAGTCGAGCTCCCTCGGGGGCTGAGTTGAGGGCATGGATGTGTCTGAGTGCACGCCTCCAGGTTAGAGACCAGGGGGCTGCTGAATGTCGGACTGTCCCCAGGTAGACATGCAGCTTTCACAAGCATTGAGAATTTTTTGGAGCTTCCAATGTCATGATATCCTTCAGGCTGGAAGGCAGAGTTCTCTGATATGAATCATGTCACTAGTCCCTAGGACTTGGGTCTCAGGACTCTGGGGACAAAGCCCAACAATCCAACCTAGGGTTAGGGGTAGGGCCTAGGGGCCTGGCAGGCCCTCTCTCTCCATGCTGAGCTGAGGGCATGGGTCAGCCTGAGTGCGAGGTTCCAAGTTGATGTCATGGGGGCCGTGGAATGGTGTGCTGGCCTCCAGTGGGTATGCAGATTTCAGCTGCTCTGAATGTTTGGCAGAGTTCCAAAAGGCACTGTTTCCTGCTGGCTGGCTTGCTGAGTCCACTGATATGCCTCATGTGCACCTAATCTCTACGGCTTGGGGGCCAGGCCTCTGGGTGTGGAAGCTTGAAAATCCAACCTAGGGTTAGGCTAAGGACCTAGTGGCCCTGCAAGCCCAACTTTGCAGGGCTGCGGCGAGCTCCCTGGGTGACTGAGTTTATGCCTTGGGCCAGCTTCACTGCAAAAGTCCAGTGTAGTGTCTCGGGGGCTGCTGAATATGATATTGTCTTCAGGAATGTGTGCCGTCCTTGGTCCAGGCCTGCGTCTCCTGCTACAGCCGCCCTTTGGCGTCCAATGGCAGGAGACTGAGTGGCTGCTCCCCGCTTCCTCTTCCGCAGCACCCCGCGGTGGCCCCGGCCTCGGTCCTTGGCGCTGGCCCTCGAGGGCACTCACCGGGTCCCTGCCTAGTTCTCATGGCACCCGGCCAGAGGTCCCTCGGTTTCCCTGGGTTCTTGCCGGTCCGGACGGGCCATCTCACGGGGCTTGCACTGAGGTTTACCGGAGATTACGGACCCATCTTCCCAGAGGCCTGGAGAATGTCCGCTGGAGTGTGGTGCGGCCAACTTCCGCCCCCACCGCACCCCCTAGGTTGGCATAGCGCACCTGCATCCACTTGCATGCGCCTGCATCTTGATATGCGTTCCCACGAAGGATTTGGGTAGAAATCTTGTGAGAATTTCGCCAGGCCTCAGGAGCTTGGGACTAAGAGCTCTGGCCAGTGGGAGGACGTTTTCCTCTCCCAAGGCCCGGATCACGGTACAGGCAGTTTCTACCCATGTTCATGGTCAGCTGCCCAAGGGCTCATGAGGTTTGGATGGAGGTGGTCCCTGCTCATGCTGGGACAGACACTGTCTAGTGCCAGTGTCCCTCCCTGCATCTTCCCTGTGCAGCCCCTGGCGGGGGAATGATGTGTAGCCTCATCCGGTATCTCACCCTGGAACTCAGCGCCGACTCCCTTCACCCCAATATGCGGTGTCCCATCTCCGGCAGACCTCCATGGGCAGCGCAGTCCTGAGTCCAGCAGTGGCAGGCATGGCCATTGCCCCTCCTCCCCCCGGAGTGGCATGCACCTCGGCACTGCCCACGGGGGCAAGCACCAGGCAGCCAAGTCTGGCCATCCCCACTCTGGCCCTGCCTTTCCCACTGCAGCCGCACTTTCTCTTACGGTTGCAGGAGACTGTGCGCGGCTGCTCCCCGTAGCCTCTTGGCCAGCAGCTCAGTGGTGCCTTCAGCCTCGGTCCTAGACCCGGGCCCTCCAGGTGACTCACCATGTCCCTTCCTAGCTCTCAGGGACACAGTCAGAGATCCCGTGGTTTCCCTGGGTTCTCACCGGTCTGGACACGGGATCTTATGAGGCATGGAATGAGGTCTATGGAGACAGGGACACAACTCCACGGAGGCCTGGAGAATTTCCTCTTGAGTGTGTTGCCTTGATCGTCCCCCCTATATCCTCCGTTTCGTGATTGAACATGTGTGCGTCCACCTGCCTTCACCTGCGTCCTGAAAACCATTCTTATGAAAACCGTTCTCCTTTGGATTTGGGTAGAAATCTAGTGAGAATTTCCCTAGGCCTCAGGAGCTCAGGACTGAGACCTCTGACCAGTGGGAGGACGTTTTCCTCTCCCGAGGCCCAGATCACCTTATGGGCAATTTCTGCCCAGGTTCCCGGTCAGGTGACGGAGGGCTCTGGGGGTTTGGATGGAGGTGGGCCCCACCCCTAATGGGGCGGAGACCCAAAGATCCTTAGTGCCTAGTGTCTCTCCCTGCAGCTGCTCTCCCAGGCCCGTGGCAGGAGGGTGACATGCAGCCTCGTCCGGTGTCTCACCCTGGAATTCAGCACTGCCTCACTTGGCACCAAGCTGCAATGTTCCATCTCCAGCACACCTCCCTGGGCGGGTCAGTTCTGCATCTAGCCGTGTAGGCATTCCCGGTGCCCATTCCCGCCTCCCATGTGGCAGGCAGCTCGGCAGCGCCCCAGGAGCAACGACAGCCAAGCTTGGCCAATTCTGGCCTGGCCCTGCATCTCCCAATGCAGCCGCCCTTTGGACTCTGGTGACAGGAGACTGCGCGGCCACTCCCCTTGGCCTCTTTGACGGCAGCCCCGTGGTGCCTCCAGCCTCGGTCCTCGGCAATGGCCCTCCAGGGCACTCACCGTGTCCCTGCCTAGCTCGCATGAGACCCGGCCAGTTCCCTTGGTTTCCCTGGTTTGTCGCCAGTTCCCTTGGTTTCCCTGGTTTGTCGCCAGTCCAAACGGGCGATCTCATGAGGCTTGGACTGAGGTCTCCAGAGACGGGGATGCAGCTCCCCAGAGGCCTGGAGAATTTCCACTGGAGCATGTTGTGGTGGCATTCTGCCCCCACATACCCGTGCTTCGGGATTGCAGGTGCCCGCATCGACTTGCATTTACCTGTGACCGGAAACGCGATCTCTTGAGTTTTCTACCCAAATTTGAACGATTTGTATAGAAATCTCATGGGAATTTCCTAGTCCTCAGTAGCTTGAGACAGACACCACTGGCCTGTAAGAGAACATTTTCCTCTCCCGAGGCCCAGATCGCCTTATGGACAATTTCTGCCCAGGTTCTGGGTCAGCTGCTGGAGGGCTACTGGGGTTTGAATGGAGGTGGGCCCCGCCCATGCCGGGCGGGAACCAACACTACCCTAGTGCCCAGCGTCTCTTCCTGCAGCTGCCCTGTGCGGCCTGTGGCAGGGGGGACATCTAGCCTCGTCCACTGTCTCTCGGACTGAAACACAACCCAGCCTCCCTTGGCCCCAAGCTGCAGTCTCCCGTCTCTAGGACCCCTCCAAGGGCAGCTCAGCACTGCTTCCAGGCTTAGCAGGCCTGCCTGGTGCCCCTTCCAGCCTCCGGTATCGCAGGCAGCTTGGAACTGTCCCAGGGTTAACAGGCAGCCGAGCCTGTCCATCCCCCGATCCGGCCCCTCGTCTCCCACTGTAGCCTCCCTTTGACTTCCAGTGGCAGGAGAATGCGCGCCTGTTCCCTGTGGCCTATTGGACGGCAGCCCCGCGGTGCCTCTGATCTCGGTCCTCAGCACTGGACCTGCAGGGTGCTCACCGTGTCCCTCCCTCGCTCGCATGGGACCCGGCCAGAGGTCCCGTGGTTTCCCTGGGTTCTCACCAGTCTGGACAGGCGATCTCACGAGGCTTGGACTGAGGTATCCGGAGACAGGTACCCTTCTCCCCAGAGGCCTGAAGAATTTCTGCTGGAGGGCACTGCAGTGACCTTCCGCCCCCACCTCCCCCGCCTTCAGGATTGCGTGCGCCTGTCCACTTAGCTTCGCCTTTGTCCTGAAACATGTTCTAATGAGTTTTTTACCCAAATCTGAAGGATTTTTGTAGAAGTCTCATGAGAATTTCCCCAGGCCTCAGGAGTAGCAAGATTTCTTTCTCTTTTATGGCTGAGTAGTAGTCTATATTGTGTGTGTGTGTGTGTGTGTGTGTGTGTTGCATGGGTGTGTGTATCTCATCTCGTTTGAGAATTTAAATAGATACCTGGTTTCTTCACTGCTGTTTTATTGTATATAGCATTTCAAGAAACAGGGCTGCATTATCCTTTTAAGTTAGTGTTTTCCTATTCCTTCGGTAAACACCAGTCTGTGACTGCTTAATCGTACGTACTTCTCTATTTAATTTTTGGGGTTTACACTCATACTGTTTTCCACGGTGGATGCAATAGGATACATTCCCACCATGAGTTCACAAGGGCTTCCCCTTCTCCATATCCTCCCAACACCTGCTGCTTTTTTGTGCTCTTGATGAGAGCCATTCTGATAGGTGTGAGGTTTGTGTTTGCATTTTCCTGATGATGGGAGATGGTGAACATGTTTTCATGGGACACTTGGCCATCTGTATTTCTTCTTTGGTGAAATGTCTGTTCCTATCTTCTGCCTCTTCCTTTAACTGGATTCTGGATTTCACGTGTTGAGTGTTATCAGTTCTCTACCTTTTGGACACTATGCTTTCATTTCGTTGGTTATTTACAAATATCTTCTCCCTTTCAGTAGGTTGTGTCATGAGGACTCCTTTTTCATTATTCTTCTGCTGTGCAGAATCTTTTTACCTGTTTGTAGCCCCAGTGGATTAGGTTTTCTTTTGTTTCTTTGCCTCAGGTAACATGTTAGCAAAAGGTTGGTATGGTCCATTTCAGAGAAATTACTGTCCAGGCCCTCTTCTAGGATTTTTATGGTTTCAGGTCTTCCATTGAGGTCTTGAAACTTTTGAGTTTATTTGTATATATGGTATAAGAAAGAGGTCTCCTTTCATTCTTCTGTGTGTAGCTGTCCAGTTTTTCCAACACCATTTTCTGTAGAGACTGTCCTTTTTCCTTGTAGTATTCTTGCCTGCTTTGTGGAAGACTAATTGGCCACATAAGGTTGGGTTTATGTCTGAGCTCCTATCCTGTTCCCTTGGTCGCTGTGTGTATTTCTGTGCCAGTAATGTACTGTCAGGATGACTACAGCTTTGTCGTCCAACTTGACATCTGGAACTGTGACACCTACTGCTTTGTTTCTCATTCTCTAGATTGTGTTGGCTTTTTAGTATCTTTGGTCGTTCCATACAAATGTTCCAGGTTGTTTGAGTTCTTTGTTTTTGTTTTTATAACTTAAATTCAATAAACCAACTTCTAGCACATCATTCGTTTCAGATGTAGTGTTCAATACTAGATCAGTTGTGTATCACACCCAGTTCCAGTGCATGCCAGGCCCTCCTTAAAGCCCATCACCCAGTTACCCATCCCCCATGCTCCTCTCCTCCCAGAACACTCAGGTTGTTTCTGTCGTTAGAGTCTTTCATGGTTTTTCTTTCTCTGATGACGTCCCATCAGTTTTGCCTCCTTTCCCCCAGGATTCTCTGTGCTGTTTCTACTAGTTCACATAGGAATGAAACCATATGACCATTTTCTGTCCATCCCATTGGGGCGCAGGTGTCACCACTGTTCACTCCATCTGTAGGTTTAGGGAAAATACCCAGTAATGCACATGTCAGGTTCTAGGAGAGTTTTCTTTTTACCTTCTTGAAGAAACTCGATACCATTTTACAGCTGGGCTGTATGCTCTTGCATTCTCAGCAGCCGTGGAAGAAGGTTTGCCTTTCTACGCATCCTCGACAACATTCCATATTCCATGACCTGTTAATTTTAGCCATTCTAACTGGGGTCAGATGGTATCTCGTGATTTTGATTTATATTTCCCTGAGGGCTGGAGATGTTGAGCACTCCTTTGTGTGTCTGTTAATCACTTCTCTATGGTCTCCAGGGAATACTTGTTCAGGTTTTCACCCATGTCTTGAGCCAGGGTTAGCGTTAAGACCGAGGAGCACAGGTTAGAAGGTGTGATCTGCTGATGTGAGGAGAATGTCACAGATGTCTGATCTGAGTCTGACCATTACAGAGAGTATTAGGCTCAGGGTTTGTGTTTAGTATTGTTAGAGACATATACGTAAATAGGAATTGGCTGATTATTTCAAAAAGAATGCTCCCATTCTGAATCCTTTCTAGGATTCCAAATGGGACCATTTCTCAGTGAGTGGTAGGTCGAATCCTTGGGTATGGCTCAGGTGTCCCAGTGTGGAGGGCTTGGGTGCCAGGGCTCTGGGGACAGAAGCTTGAAAACCCATCCTAGGGTTAGAGCGTCAGGGTGAGGCAGGACTCATCTGCCAGAACTGAGGTGAGCTCCCCAGTGAGCTGACTTGAGGATGTGGGTCAGGCTGAGTGCCAGGTATGGAGTTTGTATCCATTGGGCTGCTGAATTTGGCAGTGGCCCCCAGTGAGCATCCAGATTTCTCCAGCGCTGTGGGTTTCTTGGAGCACCAAATGCCATGGTTTCCTTTGGGCCGGCAAGAAGTCACTCAGGTGACCACAGTTTGTGATCCTTTGAGGCCAGGCCTTTGGGGATCGAAGCCTGGAAACCCAACCTAGGATTAGGGCTAGGGCGCAGGGGTTGTAGGTCCAATGTGGCGGCGCTGAGGCTGGCTTCCTGGGAGGCTGAGTTGAGGGGGAGGGTCTCTCTGAGCACCAGACTCCAGGTTGGTATAAGGGGCCACTGGATTGCGGGTGGCCTCCTACAGGCTTGCAGATTTCTCCTGGTCAGAACGTTACGTGGAGCTTCAAATTGCAGTTTCCTCCAGGGTGGCACTTGGGGCCTCTGGTATGGTTAAGGTGCCCCGATATGTGTTGCTCGGGGCCCATACCTCTGGGGACAGAAGCCTGAAAACCCAACCTAGGTTTAGGGGTAGAGACTAGAGGCATGGCCGGCCCAATCTGCCAGGGCTGAGGGAAGCTCCTTGAGGCGTGAGTGTAGGGTATGGATCTGGCTGAGTGCAGGCTCTGCGTTTGTGTCCAGGATGCTGCTGGACATGCAGGTGGTCTCTGGGGGTCATGCAGATTTCTCCTGCTCTGAGGGTTTTGAAGAGCTCCAAATGACAGTTTCCTTCTGGCTGGCAGGGGGACTCTTTGGGTATGGCTCAGGTGTCTGCAGTCTTGTGGCTTGGGGCCATGCCTCTGGGGACAGAAGCCTGAAAACTGAACTTAGGGGTGGGGTTAGGCCCTATGGGCACAGCCATTCCAATCTACTCATGCTGAAGTGAGCTCCACAGGGTTGGGTGGAGGCGGTGGGTCAAGCTGAGTGCCAGGGTCCGGGGTTGTGTCCAGGAGACCCTCGATGAAGGGGTGGAGTCTGGAGGGTTTTCAGATTTCTTCTGCACAGAGGGTTTTGCAGAGATTCGATAGCCACGTTTTCCTCATGGCTGGCAGGTAGAGTCCTCTTGTATGTCTCTGGTGTCCCCAATTTGTGGGGCTTTGGGGCCAGACTTCAGGAGACAGAAGCCTGAAAACACAACTTAGGGTTTGGGTTTGGGCCTAGAGGCCTGGAAGGCCTGATATTCTGGCATTGATGCACGCTCCCTGGGGCAGAAGATGAGGTTGAGTGTCAGGCTCCCCACTGCCTCTGGCAGTGACAACCTGCACAGCTTCAGGCTCTATTGCCTTGCCCTGCATCTCAACACTGCCTCTAGTGGCGGCAAGCAGCACTACAATGCCTCTGACCTCCCTCTCCCTGCAGGTCCCCACTGCTCCAGTCAGAGGAACCGACACTGTAAGCCTTTCAGCATCTCACACTGCAGTTCACCACTACTTCCACTGTTGGGCTACTTCACTCACACTGCTTTTTCCATCTCGTACTGCCGTTCATCACTGCCCCTGTTATGGGGTGTGCTCAGTGAATCACCGCTGACACCTAAGGGTTAAACAATGAGAGGTTTATTATATTTAGCCAGCGAACACACGCTAGAGTCCATGCTCTGCAAGGACTCCGACCCTAGGGTGAGAGAAGAGACCTGCCCTGGTGGGCATGATTCCAAAGAAATGAAAGAGAGCCTGGTGGCTGTGTCTCCAAAGGAACAGAACGTATCCAGGTGAACATGTCTCCATCCAATAGCAACATGACAGCAATAAGCTTATTCTTCTACAGAAGCGGGAATAGCTGGTTAAGCACGAGAGTGCAGTGGGGTGATGTATTATAGCTCTGTAATCGGCCAGGGCTGGTTGGGTGCTTTCCAGCTCCAAGTTCTGGGAAATGTTTATATCCTTGGGCTCACCTAGGGTCAGATGTTCTAGTTAGCCTCACAACCACCATTTTGGGTATCTGGTGACCATTTAAGACCTCCAGTGGTGACATGCTGCAGATCCATGGCATCCATGGTGCCACACTGTATGTCCACACTGCCTGTAGTGGTGTTAGGTAGGACAGCATATCCTTCTGGCTTCCCTCGCACTGTTGCGGACCATTGCCTCCAGTGGCGGGAACAGAAAGAGACTCCTTCCAGTGTCTCGCCCTGCAGCCCACCACTATTACCTGCAGTGGTAGGAAACTGCACTGCAGTCCTTGCTGCCTTTTCCACTGCAGCTGCACACTGCCTCCGGGGTGGGGTCCTCCACAGTCACTCCTTCAGGGATCACACATTATGGCTCAATGCTGCCTCCAGTGGCGGCAAGCTACACAGCCACCGCGTCCAGGATCTCACTCTGCATCTCAGCACTGCCTCTAGTGACCATCAGCAGCACTGCAAGGCCGTCAGACATCCCTTGCATTGCTGCTACCCACGTCTCCAGTGGCAGGAACTGACACTTGCATTTCTCCAGGATCTCACTATGCAGCTCAGCACTGCCTCCAGTGGTAGAATACGGTACTGCCATGCCATCCAGCAGTGCTCCCAGTACAGCTGTGCGCCCCTGGAAGCAGTGCTGGGCTCCAGGGCAAGTGAGAGGCTGAACGATGGGGAAGTTCAGCTTGCTGCCGAGGGAGGCAGTGCTGAGCTGCAGTGGGCAAGACACTGGAAGTCCTGTGCTGGTGCTTCCCAACAAGGGAGGCAGTGAGCAGATCCGGTGCAAGGCCTGAGAAGGAGAGGCAGTGTACATGACCAATGCAGGAGGCAGTACTGAGTTGAAGTCTAAAGAATGGGGGAAGACCTGCCAATGCAGCCCAGGCAGTGCAGGTTCACCCCATTGGAGGGAGTGGTGAGCTGCATGGTGAGAGTCCCTGGAAGCCATGCAATGCTGCTTGCCACCACTGGAGGAAGTAGCGAACTGCAGTGGGAAAGTGCTGGGAGAGGAGTCAGTGCAGCCTTTCAGTACTGAGGGCAGGGATAGGTGCTGGGCAAGAGACCTTGAGAGGCAAGGCATGCAGCTTGTTCCTCCAAGAGGCAGTGGTGAAATGTAGAGTCTTTTTCCCCAGGCTCCAGAGTGGTGGTGGGAACCGCTAGAGCCATCCACCTGCTGAGCATTGTGCCCATGTTCCCGGGTTTGCTGGTCAGGGGATGTCAGGATGGTGCAGGAGTGGCCGCCCAGTGAGGGTGGGGAGCTGGGAAGAAACCAGTCCCAACTCATGTTGCCTTTGGAATCGAAATGTTGAACATTTCCCTGGAAGAGTCACATCACTCTTTCTTTCTTTCTTTTTTTAATTTAATTTAATTTTTTTTCAGTGTTCCACTGGGTGTGGAGAATTGCCCATTCCCCACACCCAGTGCTCCATGCAATAGGTGTCCTTAGTACCCACCACCAGGCTCTCCCATTCCACCACCACCTCCCTCCAGGTCCCTCAGTTTGTTTCTGTGTCCATAGTCTCTGTTGTTTCGTTTCCCTCCCTAGATTACCCTAGTTCCCATTTATTTTCCTTCTCCCACTGTCCTCCAGTTTACCCCTCATGCACCACAAGTAAGTGAAACCATGCGATACTTGACTTTCTCTTCTTGGCTTATTTCACTCAGCATAATCTCTTCCAGTCCAGTCCATGTTGCTAAAAAGTTGGATATTCATCCTTTCTGATGGAGGCATAGTATTCCATTGTATATATGTACCACATCTTTATCCATTCATCTGTTGATGGGCACCTTGGCTCTTTCCACAGTTTGGCGATTGTGGCCATTGCCGCGATGTACATTGGTGTACATATGGCCCTTCTTTTCACTACATCCGTATCTTTGGGCTAAATGCCCAGCAGTGCAATTGCAGGGTCATAGGGTAGCTCTATTTTCAATTTTTTAAGGAATCTCCACACTGTTTTCCAAAGCGGCTGCACCAGCTTGCATTCCTACCAACAGTGTAAGAGAATTCCCCCTTCTCCACAATCTCTCCAACACTTGTTGTTTCCTGTCTTGTTAATTTTGGCCATTTTAACTGGTGTAAGGTGGTATCTCAGTGTGGTTTTGATTTGAATTTCCCTGATAGCTAGTGACGCTGAACATTTTTTCATGTGTCTGTTAGCCGTTTGTATATCTTCTATGGAGAAGTGCCTCTTCATGTCTCTTGCCCATTTTTTAATGTGTTCATCTTCTTTTTGGATGTTGAGTTTGAGTAGTTCTTTATAGATCTTGGATACTAGCCCTTTGTCTGTAGTGTCATTTGCAAATATCCTCTCCCATTCCATGATTTGCCTCTTTGTTTTGTTGACTGTTTCCTTTGCTGTACAGAAGCTTTTTATTTTGATGAAGTCCCAGAAGTTCATTTTTGCTTTTGTCTCCTTTGCCTTTGGAGATGTGTCTTGAAAGAAGTTGCTGTGGCTGATGTCAAAGAGATTACTGCCTATGTTCTTTTCCAGGATTTTGATGGATTCCTGCCTCATGTTGAGGTCTTTCATCCATTTCAAGTTTGCCTTTGTGTGTGGTGCAAGAATGCTGTAGTTTCATTCTTCTATATGTAGCTTTCCAATTTTCCCAGCACCATTTATTGAAGAGACTTTTTTATCCACTGGATGTTTTTTCCTGCTCTGTCAAAGATGATTTGCCCATAGATTTGTGGGTCCATATATGAACTCTCTACTCTGTTCCATTGGTCTATTTCTCTGTTTTTTGTGCCAGCACCATGCTGTCTTGGTTATCACAGCTTTGTAATAAAGCCTGAAGTCAGGTAACGAGATGCCCCCAGCTTTGTTTTACTTCTTCAGTAATTCCTTAGTGATTCGGGGTCTTTTTTGGTTCCATTTAAATTTTAGGATTGTTTGTTCCAACACTTTGAGGAATGTTGGTGGAATTTTGATCAGAATGGCATTGAAAGTATAGATTTCTCTGGGCAGTATAGACATTTTGACAATGTTTATTCTTCCGATCCATGAGCATGGAATGGTCTTCCATCTTTTTGTTTTCTTCTTCAATTTCTTTCATGAGTGTTCTGTAGTTCCTCAAGTACAGATCCTGGACTTCTTTGGTTAGGTTTATTCCTAAGTATCTTATAGTTTTTGGTGCTATAATAAACGGAAGTGATTCTCTGATTTCCCATTCTATATTTTCATTGTTAGTGTATAAGAATGCAACTGATTTCTGTGCATTGATTTTGTATCCTGCCACATTACCGAATTGTTGTATGAGTTCTAGTAGTTTGGGGGTAGAGTCTTTTGGGGGTTTCACATACAGTATCATGTCATCTGCAAAGAGAGAGAGTTTGACTTCTTCTTTGCCAAGCTGAATACCTTTTATTTCTTTCTGTTGTCTGATTGCTGTTGCTAGGACTCTTAACACTCTGTTGAACAGTAGTGGTGAGAGTGGGCATCCTTGTTTTGTTCCTGATCTCAGAGGGAAGGCTGTCAGTTTTTCCCCGTTGAGAATGATATTCGCTGTGGGTTTTTCATAGACAGATTTTATGAGGTTGAGAGATGTTCCCTTTATCCCTATAGTTTGAAGAGTTTTGATCAGGAACAGATGTTGTATTTTGTCAAATGCCTTTTCTGCATCAATTGAGAGGACCGTGTGGTTCTTCTCTCTTCTCTTATTGATTTGTTCTATCACGTTGATTGATTTGCGAGTGTTGAACCACCCTTGTATCCCTGGGATAAAACCCACCTGGTCATGGTGGATAATCTTTTTAATGTATTGTTGGACCCTGTTGGCAAGGATCTCGTTGCGAATCTTGGCATCCGTATTCATCAGCAATATTGGTCTGAAGTTCTCCTTTTTTTTAATTAATGATTTTATTTATTTTACAGAGAGAAACACAGCCAGAGAGGGAACACAAGCAGGGGGAGTGAGAGAGGGAGAAGCAGCTTCCTGACGAGCAGGGAGCCTGATGTGGGACTCGATCCCAGGTCTCCGGGATCATGACCTGAGCTGAAGGCAGCCACCCAACCAACTGAGCCACCCAGGTGCCCCCTGAATTTCTCATTTTTGATGGGGTCTTTGTCTGGTTTGGGGATTAGAGTAATGCTGGCTTCATAGAAAGAGTCTGGAAGTTTTCCTTCCGTTTCTATTTTTTGAAAGAGCTTCAGGAGAATAGGTAGTATTTCTTCTTTGAATGTTTGGTAGAATTCCCCAGGGAATCCATTTGGTCCTGGACTCTTGTTTTTGGGGAGGTTTTTGATCACTGGTTCAATCTGGTTACTAGATATAGGTCTATTCAAATTGTCAATGTCTTCCTGTTTCAGTCTTGGTAGTTTATAGGTTTCTAGGAATGTATCCATCTCTTCTAGGTTGTTAAACATATTTGCATATAATTGTTGATAGTAATTTCTGATGATTGTTTCTATTTCCTTGGTGTTAGTTGTGATCTCTCCCCTTTCATTCATAATTTATTAATTTGAGTCTTCTCCCTTTTCTTTTGGATTAGTTTGGCCAATGGTTTATTGATCTTATTGATTCTTTCAAAGAACCAGCTTCTATTTTCATTGATGTGTTCTACTGTATCTTTAGTTTTTGATTCATTTACCTCTGCTCTAATCCTAATTATTTCCCATCTTGTGTGAGGGGTTGGTTTAATTTTTTGTTGATTTTCCAGTTCTTTAAGGTGTAATGAGAGTTGGTGTATTCGGGATTTTTCAAATTTTTTTTGAATGAGGCTCGGATGGCTATGAATTTCCCCCTGAGGACTGCCTTTACTGTATCCCATAGGTTTTGGATCGATGTATCTTCATTCTCATTGGTTTCCATGAAGTGTTTCAGTTCTTTTTTGATTTCCTGGTTGATCCACAGATTCTTGAGCAGGTGATTTTCTTCTGAACTTTTCATGGTGGTTGAAGTCCAGTTTCACAGCATTGTGGTCAGAGAATATGCAGGGAATTTCAATCTTCTGGTATCGGTTGAGCCCTGATTTGTGACCTAGTATGTGGTCTATTCTGGAAATAGCTCCATGTACACTCAAGAAGAATGAGTATTCTGTGGTTTTAGGGTGGAATGTTCTGAATATATCTATGAGATCCATCTGGTCCAATATGTCGTTTGAAGCTCTTGTTTCTTTGTTGATTTTCTGTTTAGATGATCTGTCCATTGCTGAGAGTTGTGTGTTAAGATCTCCTACAATTAATGAATTTGTATCAATATGATTCTTTATTTTCCTTAACAGCTGCCTTATGTAGTTGGCTGCTCCCATGTTGGGGGCATAAATATTTACAATTTTTAGATCTTCTTGGTGTATAGGCCCTTTGAGAATTATGTAGTGTCCTTCTGTGTCTCTGACTACAGTCTTTAGATTCAAATCCAATTTGTCTGATATGAGAATTGCTACCCTGGCTTTCTTTTGGGGTCCGTTGGCATGAAAGATGGTCCTCCATCCCCTCACTTTCAATCTGGAAGTGTCTTTAGATTCAAAATGTGTCTCTTATAAACAGCATATTGGATGGGTCCTGTCGTTTTATCCAGTCTGCAACCCTATGCCTTTTTATTGGAGCATTTAGGCCATTCACATTGAGAGTGATTATTGAGAGATACATTTGTATTGACATCATGTTGCCTGTGATGTTCATGTTTCTATAGGTTACCTCTGTAAATTTCTGTTCTGTGTCACTCTTGTGTTCATTTCCCTTTTATAGAACTCCTCTTAGTATTTCTTGTAGTGCTGGCTTGGTGGTTACACAATTTTTTAGACGTTGGCGGTCTTGGAAGCTCTATATTTCTCCTTCCATTCTGAAAGTCAACCTTGCTGGATACATTATCCTTGGTTGTATATTTTTGTCATGTAATTTCCTGAATATGTCTTTCCAGCCCTTTCTGGCTTGCCAGGTTTCTGTGGAACGTTCTGACGTTATTTTGATGGTCGTCCCTCTATAGGTAAGGGATCATTTTCCCCTAGCTGCCCTTAAGACATATTCTTTGGTTTTATGATTCACAAATTTCACAATTTTGTGCCTGGAGGTTTTTCTGGCCTCATTGATCTTGGAGGGTGTCCTCTCTGCCTCTAGGGCATGAACATTTGTTTCATTCCCCATATTCGGGAAATTTTCATCCATGATTTGTTCAACAATATCCTCCAGGCTTCTCTCTCAACTCCTTCAGGGATTCCAATAATTTTGGTATTGGAGCATTTCATGGCATCATTTATTTCCCTTATTCTGTGTTCATGGGATTTTAGCTGTTTGCACCAAGACTTCTCTTACTCCTCCTCCTTAATCCATCTGTCTTCTAAATCACTGATACGATCTTCAGCTTCACTTACTCTAGCTGTTAGCATATTTAAATTAGATTACATCTCATTAATAGCCTTTCTAACCTCAGCTTTCACTTCTGTTATTATGGTTTCCATTTTGAGACTAATGTTCTTTTCCAAATTAGCCATTGCTTGGACAATTGCTGCCCTGAGTTCCATTTCTGTCATATTGTGTATGTTCATTTCCAGTAATTCTGTGGCCGGGGTTGCAGTCTCAGGGTTCTTCTTCTGTTAATTGTGCCTCCTCCGAGTCATTGTGGCGAGGAGTGGTTGAGCGGGTGTATAGCTAAATATATCAGCCACTATGCAGGTGAATTGGTCGCTGGAAGGTTTTGGAGCAATCAATATTCACCATCAAAAAGGAAGAAGAAAGAAAAAAGAGAAAGGGAGAAAGGAAGCAAGAAAAGAAACTCCTGCCAGAGTAGGGCCCAGTGGTAGGATTTCTATGGTACAATACTACTACAGGGTAAAGAAAAAGGCTATCAAGAGTAAATGAAGAGATCAAAAAGTGAAGCCCAACCTGACTGACCCCCAAGACCAGTATTATAATACAAAAACAAAAACAATTACACAGAAACACTGACAGACTATAGTGTGAAGGTGAGGGCAGACACTCCTTGTGGGAAAGTAAAGTGTTTCAGATCCTCCCAAGTTTGTCTTGTTATTATTGTTGGAGGAGCCCACTTTCTAAAGATATAGGGAGGTTAGAACTGGTTGTATATAGGGGTAGTATTGAATAGGGGCATAGGATTACCTTGAAGCTTATTACTATATGTATATGTAAAAGAAAAAATAAAGGAAAGAAGAGAAAAGAAAGGGAAAAAGATAAACAAGCAAACAAGAGGCAACAATAACAACAGAAAATACAGGAATGTGTTTGAAAAAATTTCAAGGTACAAAATTGTTATGGAGTGTTGTATTGAGTATCACGTTGTGATAAAAAGTGGGTTAAAAATTAAAAGAACAAAAACATTGAGAATGAATTTTTAAGTTTAAAATGGAAACTTTAAAAGTCAAAATAGAAAAAAGTTAAAAAAGCAAATAAGGCGAAAAACTGTATCAATAGTGTACAGTTTTGGGGGCAGCACCAGGAGTTTAATAAATTGCTTTTACCCCCGATGTTTTTGCAGTTTGGGTGTTGTCCTCCTGTGCTTCTGGCTTGCCTCCTGGGGGTGGGGCCTGCCTCGCTGTTTTCAGTCCCTTCTACCTGGGCTGCGTCTCTCCATCTCTCCACCCCCTTGCTAGGGACTGGAGTCTATGGTAACCAGGTTGTCAGGGTTCAGTTCTCTGGGGGGAGTCATTCTTTTACAGCCTTTTTCAGCTGTTGAGGAAGTCAGGTCGGAGCAAGATGTCTTCGCCCAGACCTCCTTCCCAGAGAGAGCCCCAAATTAGCAACCCTCCCGACCATGTGGGGGGCACACAAAACCCCCTTGGCCATTTGTTATAGCCCGGCGGGCGCAGATGCTGGTTTGATTTCTGTCCAAAGCCCCCGCTTGCCGTTTCACTCCCACGCCATGAAGCCATAACTGATTTTGGGTTGCACGACCTTGTCTGTGCCCCGGGAGTCTGTGTGACCCCCAGGCAGGAGGGACTGAGGTCCCGCGGCCCCGCACGTCCTGTGCAAGTCTGCCAAATCGCCTTCCCTGGGGGGTCCGTGCCTGGCCCACAGGGTGTAGAGAAGCGGGAGAGAAAAGCAGCAGAGGAAAGAGAGAGAGAAAAAAAAAAGCGGTTCAAAAATAGACTCCACGCCGCTGGTTCCTCAGGGTTCCCTCGCGCCTCTCCAGGCACTTTTTCTCTCTGCAGATCCCTGTTTCCCAGGCTTCAGTGGAGGACAGATAGACTCCGCCCTGCTGGCTCCTCTGTGTTCCTTAGCGCAGCACTGGGCACTCTTTCTCTCTGCAGATCCCCGTTTCCCTGCCTGTAGCTGTGGAAAAATAGACTACCTGCCACCGACTCTACCACGTTCCCGCTCTGCACCAGGGAGTACTTTCTCTCCGCAGATCTGTAATCCCGATTCCCCGGCTGCCCCTCAGGCACTCCGTTTCTGTTTGCTTTGAATCAGACCGTAATCTGCTGTTGTTCCCCGAACACAGAGCACTTTCAGGCTGGGGTATTGTCTTTCAATGGGTCACCTCTA
>PITA01006846.1:9229-52210 GCA_004023965.1 Spilogale gracilis
TAAATAAAATATTTTTAAAAAAAGAATTATTTCTAGAATTAAAGGACATTTCATAATGATAAGAATTGATACATCAGTAAGTTATAACCATTATAGATGAATATGTGAATATAGATAAATAACATAGCTTCAAAATACATGAAACAAGGGGCGCCTGGGTGGCTCAGTTGGTTAAGCAACTGCCTTCAGCTCAGGTCATGATCCCAGAGACCCGGGATCGAGTCCCACATCGGGCTCTCTGCTCAGCGGGAAGCCTACTTCTCCCTCTCTCACTCCCCCTGCTTGTGTTTCCTCTCTGGCTGTGTTTCTCTCTGTCAAATAAATAAAATCTTAAAAAAAAAATACATGAAACAAAACTCAACAGAATTAAAAGGAAAAAACAAGTAAATCCATAAATCATAATGTGAGATTTTAACCAAATTTTCTGAGAATTAATAGAATACACACACATAAATACCAAAAACCCCCAGTAGGAATACAAAAGATCTGAACAACACTGTCAACCACTATAACTGTCAAAAACATGGAGATACTCCACGAAGAGCCTCTTTCAAGGAAGGACTTACTACAGTGTGTGTGATCAGTTAAATGCCTCTCCACCCAAGGTCACATCCTTTGCTTCCTGTGTCATCAGTTAAGTGCTTCTCCACCCAAGGTCACATCCTTTGCTTCCAACTTCTCTAAAGATTCAATGCAACCTCAAGCAAAATCCCTACTGGCTTTTTTACTAGAAACTGACAAGCTGATTTTAAAATTTATATGTAAATACAAAGGACCTAGAAAACCAAAACAGTTTTTAAAAGGAAAAACAAAGTTAAATAAGTTAAACCTTTGAGGAACTGCTGGAAGGCTAAGTATCAGTTAAGTGTCTAACTTTTGATTTCCAATCAAGTCATGATCTCAGGGTCATGAGATTAAGCCTGGCTATGGGCTTCAAGCTCAGTGGAAGTATACTTGAGATTCTCTCTCTTCTGCTTCCTCTGCCCCTATCCCTGCTCATGAGCATGTAGGCTCAATCTTAAACAAACAAACAAACAAATAAAACTAAACTCCTGAAATTCCATACTTACTACAAAGCTCTAGTAATTAAAACTGATTTGGGGCGCCAGGGTGGCTCAGTCGTTAAGCACCTGCCTTTGGCTCAGGTCATGATCCCAGAGTCCCGGATCCAGCCCTGCATCGGGCTCCCTGCTGGGCAGGAGGTCTGCTTCTCCCTCTTTCACTCCCCCCACTTGTGTTCCCTCTCTAGCTGCATTCCTCTGTCAAACCATAAAGAAAAATATGGATACATTGGATATCATCAAAATTTAAAACTGTTCATCCATGGGCACCTGGGTGGCTCAAAGGGTTGAACCTCTGCCTTCAGCTCAGGTCATAATCTCAGGGTCTTGGGATCCAGTACCACAGCAGGTTCTCTGCTCAGCAGGGAGCCTGCTTCCCCCTCCTTCTCTGTCTGCCTCTCTGCCTATTTGTGATCTCTCTGTCAAATAATAAATAAAATCTTAAAAACAACAACAAAAAAAGCCCTCTTCATCCAAAGATACTATAAGAACAATAAAAGGCAAACAACATCATGGGAGAAAATATTCTCAATATGTGTATCTGACAATGGCTTTGTATCCAGTATATAGAACTCTTACTACACAATAAATACAAGACAACCCATGAGTAAAAGATCTGAATAGCTCACCATTTCACCAAAAAAGAAAAATGAATGGCTAATAGGCACATGAAAAGACATTCAGCATCATAGTTATTAGAAAGATACAATTAAAACCACAGTAAGATGGTGCCTGGGTGGCTCAGTCGTTTAAAGCCTCTGCCTTTGGGCAGAGGGTCCTGGGATCGAGGCCTGCATCAGGCTATCTGCTCAGCAGGGAGCCTACTTCCTCCTCTCTCTCTGCCTTCCTCTCTGCCTACTTGTGATCTCTGTCAAATAAATAGATGAAATCTTTAAAAAACAAACCACAGTGAGATACTAGTATATACCTATGAGAATGGCTAAAATTACAAACACTGATGCTACCAAGTAGTAGAGAGGAGTTTGAGCAAACAGAGCTCTTAACATTCCTAGTGGGAATATTAAGTGATACAACCACTTCGAGTAACAGTTTGGTAGTTTAAAGAATAATAATTACCTTTTCATATAACCTAGAAATTCTACTCTTAGATGTATACCCAAGAGGTTTGAAAGCATTTATCCATAATACTTGTGGTATGATTATTCACTGGAGTTTATTTGTAACAGCCAGAGACTGGAAGTAACCAGGTAAACCACTAAACATACTGTGGTACATCCTTATGATGGAATAGTACTTAGCAATAAAAAGAAATGAAATGCTGATGCATGATAAAACATCAATGAATATATTTTTAAAAATCTGAGCAAAAAAGTTTATAGATGAAACAGTATATACTATGTGATCCATTTACATAAAATTCTACAAAGGGCAAAAGTAATTTGCAGTGATGCAAATTTATGGCTGACTATGGCCAGGGGTTGAGGTTTGGGCTGACCACAAAGGGATAGCAAGAAATTTTTGGTGGTGATGGAAATATTCTGTATCTTGATTATGTGATGTAACACAATTTTATTCATTTATTGTAGCTCACTGAACTAACCATATAAAATGGGTACCTCTTATTGCGTTTAAATCACAGCTCAACAAAGTTAATTATTAAAGACTGAGGACATACTAAGTAGTAGCATTCCTCAGCAGGCTTTCCTCAAGTAAGTTTGATTCTGGCTCTAATTTCTTTGGATTAATGCCAACTGTCTTCTGTCAGTCTATTCTTCAACCCAAGTCTATCCTTTCCATGATTCCATCTTCCATCCTAAGTTTTGTTACTATGGACCCTCTTTACTGTATATCTCTTTATAGCTCTCACAACCAAGCCACCAATTACAGTTCTAGATATATGACCCTCTGTCTTCCCTTACCTCAGAATTATATTAAGATAGCATATAATATATTCAAATAGATTCAAAAGTCATCATTGGGTATCTATATTAGGCCAAATACCATGGTTACAGAGAGAGCCCATCCTTGAAGGCACAAAGTCTACCTCATTAAATTACCAATTCTCTGAGTGAATATGCTCCAAAATCAAAAAAGTGTAACACTATCAATACGAGGATAAAATTTTTAGTGATGAAAAAGAATGATTGAAAAAAATTACCTTAAGCACTTCAGTTGAATTTCAGAGAGAAAATTTGAATAATGTGTCTTTTTTGTCACATATAAAGGATCAAGCTTAGAGGAAAGACTGCATAGATTTATGTATCAACCATTTCACTCCTGTAAATGTGCATTAGTAAGGATCCTAATGTGAAATAAAATTACAGCATTTTAGAGGTAGATGATACTTTAGAAATCTAGTATAAATATCTTCATTTTAAAATGAAGAAAACAGTGAACAGAGGTTAGATGACTTGTTCAAGGTCATTTAACCAGTAATTGGAAATACATAGTTCAATATCAGGTTCGTGAGTTCTTACTACATGCTATTGTGGAATTCCAGAGGACATTCTGGTAGCCTTTATCTCTGTAGGGAAGGAGAGCAAGTTGCCAGCAATCTACATTTGGCATAGGCACCTGATTCTCCTGGAAAATCTATTCAAGGAAGTCTTTTGTTTATTCTGTGCAGCTAAGACCATAATGTACCTGTTACAACAGCAATGCTCTACTTTCTTTTCAAATTAAATTTTAAAGCTCAGATTCGAAACCAGGATATACTATTTTTACTATTTTGCTCTTCCATTTCTAAGCATATACAATATCAACACATTCACCTGGATAATTCAATTATTAATTATTAATACAGTAAAGTCTCTTACAATGTACTTTTTAAATATGTGAGATAATAGAAAAAATATATATTGGTCTCTGCCCTCCTGACATAGGGATCCTGCAACCCTTGTAATTTCCTAAGTGATAAGAGCCCTAGGAGCATCTTTTGTTCTAATTATTTGGTCTTTGGCATCCATTCCTTACACAGGGCTCCTGAAACCCTTGTAATTTCCTGAGTGATCAACTGATTATGCCTACATGATGAGAACTCCATAAAAATTCCACTAGTACTGGGGTGCCTGGGTGGCTCAGATGTTAAACATCTGCCTTCGGCTCAGGTGAGGATCCCCGAGTTCTGGGACCGAGCCCCACATTGGGCTCCCTGCTCGGCAGGAAGCCTGCTTCTCCCTCTCTCATTCCCTCTGCTTGTGTTCCCTCTCTAGCTGTGTTTCTGTCAAATAAATAAAATCTTAAAAAAAATAAAAATAAAAAAATTCCACTAATGTGGTTCAGAGAGCTTTCAGGATAACAAGCTATACACACTATGAGGGTGACACATCCCAAATCCACAGAGACAGAAATTCCTGCACTCAGGACCCTCTCAGGCTCTGTGCTTCTATATCTTTATCTAATTGTTCATTTGTATCCTTCATCGTATCCTTTTTTTTTTTTTTTTAAGATTTTATTTATTTGACAGAGAGAAACACAGCTAGAGAGGGAACATCAGCAGGGGGACCAAGAGAGGGAGAAGCAGGCTTCCCGGTAAGCAGGGAGCCCGATGTGGGACTCATCCCGGGTCTCGAGGATCATGATGTGAGCTGAAGGCAGTCGCTAAACCAACTGAGCCACACAGGCCCCTCATCGTATCCATTAATAAACTGGTATAAGAAAGTGTTTCTCTGAGTTCTATGAGGCACTCTAGCAAATTAATCCAACCTGAGGAGGGGCTGGTGGGAACCTCCAATTAGTAGCCAAACTGGACAGAGTTGTGGGTAATTTGGTGACCTACTGCTTGCAACTGGATCTTAAATCGGGTGGGAACAATCTTATGGGACTGAGCCCCTAACCCATAGGACACTATCTACCTAATTGAGTTACATTGTAGGATACCCAGCTGGTGTCACAGAGAATTACTTGGTGTGAGAAAACCATACCTCCTCTCCAACATTTCGTGACCAGAAATGTCAGAAGTTAAGTGTTCTGTATGAGGAGTAAAGGAGACACATAGGAGGAAAAGAAATGGATTGTTTTTCTTTCTTTTTTAAAGATTGTATTTATTTATTTGACAGAGAGAGAGATCACAAATAGGCAGAGAGGCAGACAGAGAGAGAGGAGGACGCAGGCTCCCCGCCGAGCAGAGAGCCCGATGTGGGGCTTGATCCCAGGACCCTGAGATCATGAGCTGAGCCAAAGGTAGAGGCTTTAACCCACTGAGCCACCCAGGTGCCCCTGGACTGTTTTTCTAATACAAAGTTGAAAAGTAAAATATATACAAACAAATGATCATTTGTACTAGGTCAACTGTAAAGAATTACAATTTAATTCACAATTCTGCATAAGGGAAGTATAACCTCAAAATGAAAAAAATATGCATATTTCTAAGATGATACAAATACATAGCTTGGTTTTGGAATACAATACTGGTAAAAAGAAATATTTTCATTTAATTCAGACCATAACTCACAGCAAATCCATAAATATGGAATCTATCAAAATAAAGATTATATTCTACTTCTATAATTTATAAGATTAATATTGTTTCTTCATTTTAAAGTGTACAGTATTTTCTCATTACCATTGAACACAAACTCTGAACAATCTTATGTTTAAGATTTTATTTTAGGGGCGCTTGGGTGGCTCAGTTGGTTGAGCAACTGCCTTCGGCTCGGGTCATGATCCTGGAGACCCGGGATCGAGTCCCACATCAGGCTTCCTGCTTGGCGGGAAGCCTGCTTCCCCCTCTCTCAGTCCCTCTGCTTGTGTTCCCTCTCTGGCTGTGTTTTATCTCTGTCAAATAAATAAATAAAATCTTTAAAAAAAAAAAAAGATTTTATTTTAGTCCTCCCTACATTTTCTTCTCTTGCCATCCATTTCCCCCTTTTTTATCCTTTTGGGTATTGCTGATCCTCTAGTTTCCACATTATTCTTTGTTTCATTAAAATTTCTTACCTAAAAAACCTGCAAATCAATAATCAAGAAGAAACTGTACTACATTCTCTCAAAAATGTAGCTCTTTTGGATTTACTACCAAAAGCCTTACAAAGCAGTCAACAAATTACTGCCCATGTTTTTTTAAGGTCCCTAGTTACTAAGCTCCCTGACCTCACTTTGGGTTTAGTGAGACTCTCACATTTACAGCAGGATCAGAGGAGTAAGGATTCTTAAATGTTCCACTTTCACTTAACAGCTAAAACCTGGACAAGGCACTCTTCTTTTTTTATTTTTAAGATTTTATTTATTTATTTGAAAGAGAGAGAATGAGAGAGACAGCATGCGAGGGGGGAGGGGCAGAGAGAAAAGCAGACTCCCAGCTGAGCAGGGAGCCCTGGATCCCAGATCCCCAGACTCCAGGAGCACGACCTGAGCCAAAGGCAATCGCTTAACCAACTGAGACACCCAGGCACCCCTGCACTCTTCTTGATTACTAGAGTAAAGAACACTATTTCATTCTGATGGCTTTTCTTTTGTTTTGTTCTGTTTTTAAAAAATAGCATTTATTACTTTATTTTAAAAAGCAGTATATTCTTAGAAAAAAAAAGAAGACTTACTTTAATTGGTAAAAATTGTAACCATAATCAACTATCCAAAAACATCTAATGATATTTTGGTATACATTCTGTCAATAATTTTTCTTATTTCATTTTTTTGGAAATCCCTAAATGCCAGGGCTTTAGTAACAAAGGTGAAATAAAGCACCTAGACCATTTCATATTTCCACTTAAAAGTTTTTAACAACCTTTTGGATTTCTTAGTTACCTGGAAAATAAAGTCCTGTAATCACAAAGTTCCACTTTTCCTAAAAGAGATCTTTCTTGAGGGGAAAAAAATGGAATTTTTAAAATCAATGAAATACCAAGAACATAACAAACATCCAGGATTCCATTACCCAGAACTGATGTCTCAATTTTGTCACATTTGTTTACCTTTCCTTTTGTAAAGGAATAAAACATTACAACTAAAGTCAAAGTCCTCTTTAACCCACAACTCTTAACTCCTATTCCTTTCTCCCTCCCCATAGAAACCTATTACAAATTTAGAGTATATATTTCTAGTCCATCATTAAAATTTTTTCATACATATATAAACATAATCATAGGCCATAATTACACTAACATGGCACCAAACTGTATCCATTATTTGGCATTTTCCTTATTCTATTCAGCACTATTTTGCCATCTATGTTCATATACAGATCTAGTTCATTGCTTTTAACGATTCTCATGTTCCATCAAATAAATGAAGCTTTTATTTACCCATTCTCCTACTGATAAACATTTAGCATTGTTTTCCTTTTAAAAAAATTAAATTTAGGGCGCCTGGGTGGTTCAGTGGGTTAAAACCTCTGCCTTCAGCTTAGGTCATGATCTCAGGGTCCTGGGATCAAGGCCCACATCCGGCTCTCTGCTCAGTGGGAAGCCTGCTTCCTCCTCTCTGCCTGCCTCTTTGGCCTACTTGTGATCTCTCGGTCAAATAAATAAAATCTTTAAAAAAAAATTAAATTTAGGGGTGCCTGGGTGGCTCAGTCTTTAAGCATCTGCCTTTGGCTCATGTCATGATCCCAGGGTCCTGGGATTGAGCCCCACATCAGGCTCCCTGCTCAGCAGGAAGCCTGATTTCCCTCTCCCACTCCCCTTGCTCCTGTTCCTGCTCTCATGCGTGCTCTCTCTCTGTGTCAAATAAATAAAATCTTTCAAAAATCTTAAAAAAAAAATATTCTTGCTTTACAATGTCAATTCTGAGTTTAAAGTCTTAAATGTTTTAAAGGCTTAAAATGCTTAAAAAGTATACATTATATGAAGTATTTGTATCATTAATATACACTACTGCTACTACCTCTACCCCCAAATTAATTGGGATTAGTGAGAAATGAGTTGTGTATACCATCATTAATTTCATTAGTTAAGTATTAACTAAATTTTGAAATATTCAAAACATTATATACTAATCATTTTTACTCATCTTTTCAGACACAGATAGGTCCTCGTAGGTAAATCTGAATTACAGACTTATCCCAATAGCTTACCAAAGTATATGCATAATCTTTAGAACTATATATTTCTAGAAATATATTTCTATATTTCTATATATTTAAGACATTATTTCTACTGAAACAAGGCTACCGTATTTTACTGATATGTCTCCAGCTAATAAATGTCCTAAAAGACCAAATGTTTAGTGAATGTTTTTAAATTGTAATAAAATTTATACGGATTCTTTTTTAAATTTATACAGATTCTTAAAGACTACTAAGTACCTAAGAAATTCTGCATATCAATTTTCCTTCAATTGTAAAAATAAAAGGCTAAATCTCTTATGTTTTTTTGAGTAAGCTGTATTTGCATTTTCTAAACACCAGTTCTGAAAGACTCTGTAAATACAATATAATAATCCACAAAGATTAATGACATAATACAGTACATATGAAAACACACAAATTATAAAGTGCTAGGCAAGTACTAGTTCACATTATGTGCTATTCAAAAAGTTATTGGTTAAAAACAGATCTTTTAAGATTTTCCCAAGTAAATGAACAGAAAAAGTAAGTAAGTACATACAAAAATACTGACCTCAGTTGCAATTTTCTGTCCACTGTCTTCCATGATGCCAAACTTTAAAACTGCAACCAAGAACTGTATGCTAAATAGTGACAAATAAAATTCATCACAACTGCCATTACTTCTGACAGTGGCACTTATGTATCTTCTTTTCAAACTACCTCAGAAGTAGCCACAGCATTTCCTACAAGTAGCAACAATATGTTATACTTGAAATCCACAATAATCTTGTGGAAAATTGAAAAATTTTATTTTTTATAAAAGTGAAATAAAAAGGAGTCAAAGATAATTTACACTATCTGTATAATCAGTTTTGTTTCTATGACAGAAATAATAACTTTCACTAAATTAATTCACTTTTAAGTGCAGAGCACAATCCTGCTCAGTAACACTTAATAATCAACTCTTTACTATCTAAGGTTCCTGTTATATTCGAGGTAAAACAACTTTTCATTGTTTCTCCTTCCTTTTCTTCCTCAATGCGTCAGGTGTCTGTTTACATAAGGCAAATATCACCTGTATGTAAATTACAGTACTGTCAATTTTTAACTTGTTCTTTCACTACTGCAGAATTTCCAATCTTACATTCAGTTAAATCAATAACACTCAAATATTTCAACTATACAAATATAAAACCTATTTGCATTCTAATTTTTATATTAAAAATTGTTCAGTATTGTACTCTTTATATAATGATCTAGTAAGTATAGCTCTAAGATTCCTTTTGAATGTGTTGTGCTTCCCTCTCCCATTTCCCCATCTCTGTGCTATTCTACTTTACCACTTTCCACTATGGCCATTTCCTCCACTTACAGCTAAAGGCAGAAGTTATTCTTAAAAAAAAAAAAAAAAAAAAAAAGTTAAAGATATTCTAAAAAAAATTAAGACTAGTGTAAAAGCCAGATAAGGTCCAAAGGCACTAATCATTAGTAAAAGTTCAAGACCAAGGAGATTGGCGGCAGAAGTGAAAAATAAAGGTATCCTACAATTCTCCACAACTTTCCATCAATATTTAATACACACGATGCTTAGGCATTCGATACACAATGATGAACAAGACAAATATAGTCTGTTTCTTCATGAAGTTTATCCTATAACTTAGAAGACACAATATTCAAACTCAAGAAATAATCTAAATATGTAAACTGTGGGGCACCTGGGTGGCTCAGTTGGTTGGGCAACTGTCTTCGGCTCAGGTCATGATCCCGGAGACCCGGGATTGAGCCCCACAGCGGGCTCCCTGCTCGGCGGGAAGCCTGCTTCTCCCTCTCTCATTCCCCCTGCTTGTGTTCCCTCTCTGGCTGTGTTTCTCTCTGTCAAATAAGTAAAATCTTTTTTTTTTTAAAGATAAATATGTAAACTGCTATGACATAGGGTGCAAGAGAAAAATATCATAGAAAAATGGTGATACCTTATATCAACTTATTTCCTAAAGTCCTTTGACCTGTATAGTGCTAGGTTAGAACCGGCTAAACACAGAGTCTGCAAAAAACTTGGGAAACAGAGTGACAAAAGCACCATTACTCTCAGAAAATACTCAGGGTTAAATGTGGTAAAACAGAAACAGAGAATTAGGTTCATTATCCTCACTCTTCCCTGTGCTAGGTCAGCTCTTCCTTACAACTAACTGCTGACCCTACTGCACAAAAATGGGCTCATGGTCTCCACCAGACTCGACTACAGACAGAAAAAGACAGCTACACAGGAGGACAACTTTTTTTTTTTTTTTTTTTTTAAAAGATTTTATTTATTTGACAGAGAGAAACACAGCCAGAGAGGGAACACAAGCAGGGGGAGTGAGAGAAGGAGAAGCAGGCTTCCCACTGAGCAGGGAGCCCGATGTGGGACTCGATCCCAGGTCTCTGGGATCATGACCTGAGCCGAAGGCAGTCGCTTAACCAACTGAGCCACCCAGGCGCCCCGAGGACAACTTTTTATACACCTTCCCACCAGCTCATTACATGGTCCTATTTTGGCTATAGGACATCCCTTGCTTCCTAGATTCCTCTGAAAGCTCTGACTTGTGTACCCACACTAGTGTTTCTGGAGGGCTGCTTTTGGTAACTTTTTAGTAATCCTCTCTTTATTTTTTTCCCCCAACACTCTCTTTTTAGACCTTTACTTCCCCTGCTTTCCCCATAACTATGAAAGGTCTTATTCCTATCATAAATCCCTTATTTAGCAACAGTGAAGGTCTGTTTCTCTATTGAACCCTGATACAGTGTTTAGTACCAAAAGTGGTTCTAGGGTAACAGAACCACAATGATAGTAATTTGGAATCAGTTTTCTGATCTGACTAGATAAAAGGCCATTAATGACACTATTAGCACTGTTAAAGGAGACACTGGTAGTTGCACATCATGCTAAGGCAAAAATTACTTAAACTATTGCCTATAAATACCTATAATCAACATGAGGTTTTAGGTGATCAAACAGTTGCTACCACATTTTACTGGAAATTGGCATATAATAGTGCTCACTTGTTGCTTCTGAAATGAGAAAACTTGGAGAAAGATAATAATGAACTCAGAATCTAAATTCACAGCCGGTGGTCCACGTAAGGTATCAGAAAGCTTCTATCACAGTCCTGTAACAACTTATCTCTTAGCTATAAAGTCAGTATTTCTGAAAAACAAATTCAAAGTCTGATCCTGTCTTGGGCTTGAAATAAAAAGCAAAGTGAAGGGTGGCTAAGTTAATTAAGCATCTACCTTTGGCTCAAGTCATGATCCCGGGACCCTGGGATTGAGCCCTGTATCCGGCTTCCAGCTCAGCAGGAAGTCTGCTTCTCCATCTGCCTCTCCTCCTGTTCATGCTCTAGCTCATATAAATGAATAAAATCTTAAAAGAAAAAAAAAAAAGCAAGCGGCACCTGGGTGGCTCAGTTGTTAAGCAGTTAAGCATCTGCCTTCAGCTCAGGTCATGATCCCAGAATTCTGGGATCGAGCCCTTCATCAGGCTACCTGCTCACCAGGAAGCCTGCTTCTCCCTCTCTCACTCCCCCTGCTTGTGTTCCCTCTCTAGCTGTGATTCTCTATGTCAAATAAATAAAATCTTTAAAATTTATTTATTTAAAATTTATTTATTTTTTAAAGATTTTATTTATTTGACAGAGAGAAACACAGCGAGAGAGGAAACACAGCAGGGGAAGTGAGAGAGGGAGAAGCAGGCTTCCCGCCTAGCAGGGAGCCCGATGTGGGACTTAATCCTGGGTCTCCGGGATCATGATCTGAGCCGAAGGCAGTCGCCTAACCTACTGAGCCACCCAGGTGCCCCAAATTCCTTTTTTTAAAAAAATAAGATTTAATTTATTTACTTGACCAACAGAGAGCAAAGCATGCACAAGCAGGAGGAGTGGCAGATAGGAGAGGGAGAGCAGGCTCCCCACAGAGCAGAGAGCCCAAAGTGGGGCTGGATACCAGGACCCTGGAATCATGACTTGAGCAGAAGGCGGATGTTTAACAGGCTGAGCCCCTCAGGCACCACAAATTGATTCCTTCCAACATGATTTATTGCCCAGTTTGAGGTATACTATGTATGTCAAACATACCATCTAAAACACGCCTATCTACATAAACAGAAAGTCAAATATAATATAATCATTCTATAAGCTAGTGTTGTTCCCCAAGTGCTAACATTAATGACAAGGTTCTAGCATTTTTTTCAAATGTTTAAGAATTAAAATGTACTGGGATGCCTAGATGGCTCAGATCATTAAGGGGCTGCCTTCAGCTCAGGTGATGATCCCAGGGTCCTCAGATCCAGTCCTGCATCTGGTTCCCTGCTCAGCAGGGAGCCTGCTTCTCCTTCTCACTCTGCCTGCTGCTCTCCCTGCTTGTACACACACACACACACACACACACACACACACTCTCTCTCTGTCTCTGACGAATAAAATAAAATCTCAAAAAAAAAAGGAATTAAAATGTATCAGGATAATTAAGAATAATGTTTAGCTCTTTAATTCAGTCTGAGGATAAACCTGGAAGATCAAAGAGAGGGGGAGAGAGAGAGAGAGAGAATGAGCAAACACAAGCAGGGGGAGCAGCAGAGGGAAGCAGGCTCCCTGCTGAGCAAGGAACCCCATGGGGGACTAGATCCCAGGACTCTGGGACAATAACCTGAACAGAGGGCAGAGACACTCAACTGAGCCACCCAGGTATTCCAAGATGTTTCTTTTTGTAGCATTCATAAATGGTAAAAATTTTAGAAAAATGTTCAAAATAATTTAACTGAAACTTAATAGAACATATAGAATTAGCTGGGATTTATGGATTTATGGTTTGACAGGTTGTCAAGGACAAAAAAATTTTTGAACTCTAGTTATTAATTGTGTGTAGGTAATTAATGGAAGAATACCACCCTCCCCTAAGGACAAAATTCCACTGTTAAAATATAAATGCTATGCAGTGGTTGGTTTTTGTTTTTTTGTTTCTAAATAGGAAATTGCCACCACTCCCAGGTAAACCTACAGTCTTAGGAGTTTATATATACCATGGGTTTATAAACTACATAGATCATGAGTACATTTCAATTATGCCCACTCAGTATTTACTGTTCAAGTCTCATGTCACTCTGCCTCCCAACTGATGGGACAGCTTTCAGACTCTCACAACTCTAACCTTTTTATTTATTTAACACAGAGGAGAAAGCACAGGCGGGGGAGCGGCAGAGAGAGAGAGCAGGGGGCAAAAGGAGCAAAGCAGGGAGCCGGACACAGGGCTGGATGCTAGCTAGGATCCTGGGATCATAATCGGAGCCAAAGGCAGACACCTAACCATCTGAGCTACCCAGGCGCCCCTCATTCCTCCTATTTTGGTAAAGTTTTACTAACTCCCTACCAATAGAAGATATAGTACAAACACATAAAACAGTCCCTCACAATCTGGCCCCAACCTAAATTTTCTGCCATAAACTATGACCTGTCTCAAACACTTTTTCTTCATGCATTCTTTGAAGAAATATCCCTTTTTAAAAAATACTCCTTCCTTGGGACATTTGGGTGGCTCAATTAAACACCCAACTCTTGACCTCAGAGCTCAGGCTGTAAGTTTTCAAGCTCTACGTGTGCATAGAGCCTACTTTAAACAACATTTTTTTTAATCATAAATTTTCTTTCTCTTCTTTATCTGTAGAATTTCTCATCTGTATCAAAATAGAAGTCTACTCTCAGTGAAGTTTTCCTAAGTTTCAAGCAGACTAAAGCTTCCACTCTATTATATTCCAATGTGATTTTACTTATATTTTATAATACCACTCACAAATTTTATCAATCTAATTTGTTGACATATATGTATTCCTGTGCTTTATTCATCACTATTTCCTGCAGCTTCTTACCAAGGTATGTCATATAATAGGCATGTACGCTACGTTGAATTTAGAAAAGATAAATAAACTCTACCATATGTAAATTCTCAGAAGGGAAGAATGATCCTCGAAAATTAAGTCTCCCTGTGTAATACATAAAAGATGCAGGCACTCATGCCAAAACTGGTACCCATCAAATGTTTCCTAATAATTGTAACGTCACAAATTAAATTAATAAGAGACTTGCATAACATGTCAGAGTTCAGATATAAAGGAAGGTTTCTCTCAGTCAAAGCTACCAATTCATGACTTAGGAATTTTTGCAGTAAGTCTTTTGCATGGTCTTTGCAGTAAAGGCTAAGTGTTTAAGAACGTCTAAGTTTTAGAGGGCCAGTCAGCATAGTATATTAGAATATGCCTCTGGATTCAGACTGTCTAATTTCATATTCTGTCCCCACCATTTGATAAGTAGAGCCAATTATTATTTAAGAGTTTGCTTTTTACTCTCCCCCACCCTTGCTCATGTTCTCTGTCCCTCCTTTCCCTCATCTATAATAACGGGTGAGGGATAGTATGTACTTCACATCATGGTTATGAGGATTAAAAAATATCAATCAGAAGTGGTTATAACACTACAGTGCTTTATTTGAACATTCACTGAATACCTTTGTAAGACTTACGCATGTTAGTAAATGCTACTAGAAGTGCTATTTAAAACTGACTTTAAAGAATATATGAATTTAGAAAAAAACTTCATATCAGCTTTTACAGAAAAAGTAAACAGAGCAGGTATAAAGTTGTAGGTAGACACTCTCTTATTGGAATGATCTTTTTTTTTTAGCATTTTACCTGTTGTGACTTAAAGTTTCAGCTTCATCTTAACTTTAAATTCTACTGTATTTCCTGATCTAGCATACTTTTTCAATCAAACCATACAGCAATTGGTTCTTTGTTTCTTGAGTGCTATCTCCAGTATGAATGATAAACTAGTAAGAATTCTGGGCAGCCAATTTAGATAGAGAAGCTGCTTAACAATCAAGCTTATAAAGTAAAAGCTCTTTGGGGGCCTTGGTGGCTCCAGTCTTTAGGTGGCAGCCTTGGGCATGGTCACTGTCCGGGGAACTAGGATTGGGCCCCACGACGTGCTTCTTGCTTGGAGAGAAGCCTGCTTCTCCCTCTCTCACCCCCCGTTTGTGTTCCCTCTCTAGCTGTGTTTCTCTGTCAAATAAATATGTAAAATCTAAAAAAGAAAGAAAGAAAGTCAAACAGCTCAAAAGATTTGTTCTCTCTCCTTATTAAAAAAAAGAGATGTCTTGGGGCGCCTGGGTGGCTCAGTTGGTTGAGCGACTGCCTTTGGCTCGGGTCATGATCCCGGAGACCGGGGATCGAGTCCCACATCCGGCTCTCTGCTCGGCGGGAGGCCTGCTTCTCCCTCTCTCCCTCCCACTGCTTGTGTTCCCTCTCTAGCTGTATTTCTCTCTGTCAAATAAATAAAATCTTAAAAAAAAAAAAGAGAGAGATGTCAAACTAATTAGGTTTATTTGATATGTCAAATTATACAGAAAGCCTTGCTAAATAAGAAGTGATGTTTAACCTTCTTAGGTTATTGTATAGATGGATGTTTTAATACGTATTCCAGAAATTGTATTAAATATTTTAAAATCTGATACACCCTGGTATAATGTCATCATCAGTCATATACCGTCTTAAAATGTGTCACAGAAATAACCAAATATCCTTGCATTAGAAATGAACTCTCATCAAATCTTTAACCATGGCCATAGAAGTCTTTTGTCATTTACAGATAGTTATTTTTTTATACTGATGGTTTCATGAAAGCGTTTCCAAGCTGCTATGATCCAAAAATATTTTGTCTTCGAAAAGATTCATGGGAAGAATTCTGACAAATACTCTAGAATACAAGTTTCTGACAACTTTAAGATCATACCATTGAACTGGGTAAAAATTTTCAGAATTCCAACGAAAAAGCTTAAGGATTCATAAAACTACTAATCCAAGATCAAACAAAATAAGAATAAAATGGGACCTAATAAACTGATGAGGATCATTATAATTTTTGAGTTTTTGTTAAAACACTGCTGGTTCTTTAACATTTTGTTTAAAAGATTTAAGGGTTGCCTGGCTGGCTCAGTCAGTTAAGCAACTGCCTTCACCTCAAGTCATGATCTCAGGGTCCTGTGATCAAGCCCCAAGTTGGGCTTCCCACTCAACTGGGAGTTTGCTTCTTACTCTCCCCCACCCCTGCTCATGCTCTCTGTCAAATAAATACATAAAATCTTAAAAATATAAATAAATATAAAATAATAAAAAATAAAACAATAAAATTAAATTTTAAAAACTTTAAAAAATGAAAGATTTAAGGAAACTTTTTCTCTTAAGCTTTCTGTAACTTACAACAATTTGGTAAAGGGTACCTTTGGAAACAAAATTGAAACATTTATCTTTTTCTCCTTACCTAATTCCTCCCAGAATTCAGAAACCCTTAGTATTTTTAGTTTCATGGCAATGCAGTTATTTGTATAAGTTCAATATGAATCTGTTCTCCTTGTAAAAAGACACAACTGGAAATACTGGCTATACTTCCAAAATTTTGACTGAAATGTCATATTTGAGAAGGATGGGTATAATATCAGATATGGACATACAACTTTAAAAAACTAAGATTGAGGGGCGCCTGGGTGACTCAGTTGGTTAAGCAACTGCCTTCGGCTCGGGTCATGATCCCAGAGACCCAGGATCAAGTCCCATATCAGGCTCCCTGCTCTGCGGGAAGCCTGCTTCTCCCTCTCTCACTCCCCCTGCTTGTGTTCCCTCTCTGGCTGTGTTTCTCTCTGTCAAATAAATAAAATCTTAAAAAGAAACTAATATTGACTTTATAGAGCCAATAAAGCCCTTTCAAAAAAAAAAAAAAATCCCAATTGGTATCCTGCTTTGAGTTCTCAGTCTTATCGGGGAGATAAGGAAGGTAAATTCCTGCCAGGCCCAAGAACCTTCAGGATCTCTTAGGGACCTCTAGAAGAGAGAAGAGGAATTCACCCAAATCTAAAGGTACTGTAGGCAAAGTCTAATGGTGAATCCTAGGCTTGGCATCCTAGCCTTGAGAAGCTTTTAAAAGTCCACTCAGAGATTCCTTTTGAAAAGTTCCAGCAAGGCCGACTTTAAAAGAGCCTATGTGGTTAATCACTATTCTTACATAAATAATCAAATCAAGTTTAATGAAACCAGACTGATTTTGCACGCAAATTAGTCATACTGTGTTTATCTTTGGCAGAAATGGAGATGGCTGTAGAGAAAAAAAAAATTGTTTCTGTAGCCCACTATTGTGGATATCAGATTCTAAACCTCTTTATTGTCTTTGAGGTTTTGTTATCTACCTATAAACTGGACTGGATCCTGAATTCCTCTATTTTCCTCCACTATCTGGCTATGACTATCCAAACTATCATTTCCAACTTTCTCCCATCCTTCCGACTTGGAATCACTAAGAACAAAAGCTGCCCTTTTGCTAAAGCCCTGTAAGCTGAAGCTGGACAACTGGATACCAGTCGTGTTAGGAGTGATCCAGAGGCAGGATTAATTCTTGTGCAGTGGTGTAAACTTACTTCAGATTCTTTTAATAATCTTATATTTGAATTTGCCTTTCTGTTCCATGTTTGATCCTAGTAATAAATCTTTGAGGTAATGTAGATAAATTCCTCAAATAACGATAATAAAATGCAAATTAACAAATATTATAAAATTATAAAGCTCAAGCACACAAAAGAAAAAGAATATTTTGGACTAATGGTAGACTTCAGAAAGTTTTATAAGGTGTCAACTTCTAGTTATAAATAACATAAGTAATCCTAGGGATACTGTACAATATGGTGACTATAGTTAATACCATATTATATATTTGAAAGTTACTAAGACAATAGATCTTAAAAGTTCTTATCAGAAGGGGGGAAAAAAGTGTTAACTTTGTGGGTGATGAACTTTAACTAGACTAGAGGTGATCATTCTGCAATATATACAAATCTTGAATCTTTATGTTGCATACCCAAAACTAATAAAATGTTATATGTCAATTATATCTTAAGAATTTTTTTTTAAAAAAGGTGGCATTTAAGGCATTAAAGAATAAGTAGAATCGGGGTGCCTGGGTGGCTCAGTGGGTTAAGTATTTGCATTTGACTTAGGCCATGATCTCCAGAGGTCCTGGGATGGAGCCCCATGTAGGGCTCCTTGCTCAGTGTGGAGCCTGTTTCTCGCTCTTCCTCTGCTTGCTGCTCCTCATGCTTATGCACAAGATGTCGGTCTCTCTCTCTCTCTCTCTCCCCCTCTGTTTCCGTCAAATAAATAAATAAAATCTTAAAAAAAAAATCAGTAGAATCTCTACAAAGATAGTAAGGAAGATCGTTGTAGAAGAAAGGATTCAAAGACCAAGGCACACAGGCATAGAGCATGTTCAGAAATAACATTTCCAAGTAACTACTGCAGTTTAAGCTAAAAAAAAGGTGGGGAGGATTATGTGGGATAAAGTAATTTAAAAAATGAAAGGGACACATTGATCTGATTGCAGCTATGGACAGCTGCAATTTTGAAAGGTTCTGAATGCCACCCTAAATAATTTTAAATATATTTTGGAGCCAATAGAAGGTCAATTAGTACTTCTGAGGGAAGAGTAACCAGGGACTGCATAAGCTCTTTTTTTTTTTTTTTTAAAGATTCTATTTATTTGACAGAGAGATCAAAGGTAGGCAGAGAGACAGAGAGGGAAAAGCAGGCTCCCTGCTGAGTAGAGAGCCGGATGCAGGGCTTGATCCCAGGACCCAGAGATCACGACCTGAGCCAAAGGCAGAGGCTTAACCCTCTAAGCCACCCAGGCGCCCAGTAAGCTCTCTATCTTTAAGAAGTAGTATGGAGGGGAGTGACTGGAAGGTGGACAGATTGAGGGAAGCAAGTCCAGTTTGGAAGCCATTACTATATTGCAAATAAGAGGAGAGAAGCACCACATTTAGGACGGAGATAACGAGAAAGAAAGAGGGGAGAAGTAAACTGAGAACGCTGAAAAAGAAGAATCTATACTTAAGAGGACGTGTTAGGTAGCAAAGGTTAGAACCATTAATATAAACTTAAAACTCATTCCCTTAAAGGAAACAACCAGAGTTTGCCAATGAAAATATGACCACCAAGTGAGAAACTGTACCAAATTTCATCTTTAACTATCAAAGTTGAATGTTGACTGAAAACCAAAACCTCTGATTCCATTTTCAAATACTGCGTGTAACCGAACATAATAAAAGATTCATTCTACTATAAAGTAATGAAATGTAAGTGGTTGGCTAAGCAAGGCCCATTTCAACATTCAGTATCATTCTTTAATTCATCTGAACCAGCGCTCCTGAAAGGTGGTTAACTGGTTAAATAAATGCTATTAAAATCGTTCCTTCCTCAATACTCAGAACCCCCCCACACACACACACACACACATGCACGCACACCCTGTTGTGATAGGAATCTCACCTAGCTTCGGACAGCCCCTGCCTGTGTACCACCAGCCTTACCAAGGGCAGCCTTTCCATATCTTGAAGTCCCTGCGAGCGCAGGACCCTCCTCTGGGGGATCCCTACCACAGGGATACACTTGGAGCAGGAGCTCAAGGGACGTTCACCGAAGGAATGACGGCCAGCCGGGCCCACCGGCCAGCGGGCTCCGCACGCCCCAGGCTCTGAGGCACACAGTGTCGTTTTCATTCGCTTGACACACCCCTTTCCTCCGGCTCTTTTCCTCCTCCACCCAGCACATTCCGCACGTCGTCCCCCGGAGGTACCGCGTGTCACTTCATCCGCTGAACCCGTGCTTAGCTCGACACCGTCCCCTTCCCTCGGACGGACCTTCCACCAGGCCCCCGCACAGCTTTTCCTCCTCCCCGCGGGGCTGCGCCGCCCCCGCCCCCGCCCCGGCCGGCCGCCGCAGCAGCCTGCTACCCTACGCCCGCCTCCCCTCAGCGGCGCCGCGCGCTCACCTCCCGCGCAGCTCCAGTGGCTGCGCGCACCCCGGGCGGCGACTCAGCTCCGCCCGGCACCCCAGGCTGTCCAGCCCGCTGGGTCCCCCGCGACGCCTGACGCGCTGAGCCGCCGGCAGCAGCCGCCTTCCCCGCCGCGAGCCCGGTGCGGCCCAGGCGTTTCCGGGTTCCCGCGGTCCCGTCCCCCAAATGCTCCGGCTTCCGCCTCGGCCCGGGCGAACGCCGTTCCCGACGCGGCTCTGGCGGCCCCAGGTTGGCGCTTGCCAGTTCTGTCCCGAAGGCGAGGCACCTAGGCGGCTCCGCAGGCAGCCCCCCGGTGGAGGTTTCACCGTCGCCTCGCCGCCCGGGGCACTGCCTCCCGCTAGATGTGTCGGTGGTGGAAGAGTCAGAAGGGTGTGTGGCTCCCACCGCGGGCTTCTGCGGGGCTGTCCAGCTGTGCCGGGTGCCAGGGTGTCCGACTGCGAAAAGAAAGGCAAAGTCCTCTGGGGCAAAGGACCCTGAGAGGGAGTGAAGAGGCGGATCCAGGAAACAAACAACCCTAACGCTAGAAATAGCTGTTACTGTCCCAGAAAACAAGGAGAGTAGCCCTGCAACAGGCTGCTACCCAAGAGTCCAGAAGAGCGCCTGCTGAGTTGGAAATGACCACTTTTCCCGTGGTGGCCGAGACCTTGAGTTTGAGGAGACCCCTTAATGCTATTAACCAGGGCAGGGGAAGAAACAACAACAAGAAAAAACAAATGGGCCCAGAGAATCTCAGAGTTCAAGGGACTGACCCCTTTTGGATCCCTTACACAACACCACCTTTTGAAGGCCTTCTGTTACCTTTGTTGGAATCCCTCCAACCAACTCAGCCCATTCTGATAATGCACAAGCTAAATTACTCTAGGTCCAGTTTGATCATCAAATTGCATTTTAAGGTTTTTCCTTTTCCTCTTAACACAATGCCACTATAAATGAAGCCTACATCTGTTTATATTGCACGTAATTAAAACTACCTCCATAGAGACAGAGAACCGAAAAATAAAATTAAATAACTGTGTTAGGAAAAAAACTGGCTTTAAAATTTTCTGTATTATGACCTTGAGAAAATCCCTGGAGATGGACATTTATATTAGATCTTAATGTTTGTCCAAATTTTTTGGAAACAAAATATGGCTGATACAAAATAGTAATAGCTAGGCACTATTTTAACATAGCTATCTATATTTTTTTCTTCAAAAAATAGTATGTACTCAGTAAATATGTGTGATTATAAGGGGAAAGAAAATGTTTTAAAAATACACCTTCAGACATGAAAACATTTTTTAGATTCAAGAAAGGCCTTCAATTCTCTCAGAAAGCTTTGAAATGAGAAAAATAAGGGGAAGCACTTAGAATTATGAAGCAGTGACATGGGTTTTGACATCTGGGACAGGCACGAAATTGAAAATGATCAAAACCCTCTACAAATAAAACTAATGATGAAACTAGAGGACTAAATAAGAAAAGAAAGGAAAAAAAAATAGAGGGCCAAATACATAAAACCCAAAACCGCTGTGAAGTTATGCACCCTAGCACTGATGACCAAAAAAAAACCAAAAAAAACAAAAAAAACCTTTCATTAGCCTTTCCTAACTTTACAATTTATACTAGTAATTCCTACTGAACTGCTTTGAGCTTTCCTGTATACACCACCCATAGGACCTTTTCCTATTTTTCGTGTGTTCACTAAGTGTAGAAAATGTTTCCACAGTTCCCACATATTTTTTATAGCTAGCCCATTCCACTTTTAATTCTCTGCTCAGATATCATCACAAACTTGAAGGCTTTTCCAGCTTCCTTCCTCCCAAGGGTCTGATCTCCTTCTCTGCAGTCTCATAGCGTCTTGATGCACCCTGTGCATACCTGAATAATTTTACTTCATTATATTGTGATCTGTTTCATAACAATTCTTTCTGCCTAACATTTCCCTTGAGATCTGTGCTATCTCATTTATATCTGGATCGTCAGCATTTAGCACACTGGTTAGCACATGGTAGAAACTCAATACTTATTTCCTGAACTGAACTGCTTTGGAATGATGTCAAAGACAAGCCAGACCGTACAAAAGTTTACCAGGAAGAACCTGAGCAAAGACTGAACCGCAAGTTTAGGCACCCAATACCTTTAAAGAAGTTAAATCGTACCCAACATCTAAAACTCTTCTAATAGTACCAATTTGATAAGGACTGTCTCTTTGAGTAGCTTGCCTATATCATCTCATCTAACCTTCAGAAAAACCTGTAAGGTAGGCATTAAGTGTCTGTCTTTTACAGAAAGAGAAACTGAGGCTTAGTGACATTCAGTAACTTACTGAAATTTTCAGACTTACTGAAAGATAAACTGGGATTCAAATCTCAATTTGTCTGCTTTTGAAGTCCATGCTCTAAACACTACATTTAGCTGTTATAGAAAGAAAAAATGGTATAGGAAAAAAAATGAGCCAGAATAGAAAAAAAGGTGGCAGCACTCAAAGGTGACAATAGAGTTAGGAAGTGTCAGTGAAGAGACACCTGGGTGACTCAGTCGGTTCATTTCTGCCTTCGGCTTGGGTCTTGATCCCGGAGTTTTGGGATCGAGTCCCACATCGGGGTCCCTGCTCAACGGGGAGCCTGCCCTCTCTGACAAATAAATACAAATATTCTTTTTAAAGAATACTTTAAAGTGTAAGTGAAGAACAGAGATGGCCATGAAGGAAGGGAGAAAAACAGCAACCTGGGAACACTGGGACAGAAGACTAGCTTTGGCCTCCCTATCGTAACAGCTCTGAAAGGCAAAATTTTGGCTACCAGAAGACAGAAAGAATTGAACAATGCAGGGGCCTTAGGGTAGCCAGGCAAACAGGTCTATGTATCTCAACAGGACCATTAGAGTTGCCAAATAAAATACAGGACACCTAGTTAAATTTGAATTTCAAATAAACAATGAATAATTATTTAATGTATGCAATATTGGGGATATATTTATACTAAAATATCACTGATCTATAAGAAATTCAAATTTAACTGGGTATCCTATATTTTTATTTGCTAAATCTAAGAATCTGATTGAAAGCAGGACTGGTTCCCGGTGGTGACCCACAGAAATTAAGACCAAATCAAATTACATTTGGTGCTGTTGATGTTGCAAGCATTATGCACACACAGTGACATTCCCCAGATCAGCATCTTTAGGCAGAGCTGGTAATTTAGGAACTTTTTTTCTTTTTATGTTTATTTATTTATGTATTTGTTTAAGATTTTATTTATTTATTTGACTGAGAGGAAGAGCACAGTAGAATGAGTAGGAGAAGGAGAAAGAGGCTCCCTGCTAGGGATCATGACTTGAGCTAAAGGCAGAATTAACCAACTGAGCCACCCAGGTGCCCCTATTATATTTTTTAGTAAATTCTACACCCACTGAGGGGCTCGAACTCATGACCCTAAGATCAAGACTCATGTGGTCTTCCCACTGAGCCAGCCATGTTTCCGGATGGCCTTAAGACTCAGTAGGAAAAAAGGGAAAGGAAAGACAACAAATAAGAAAGAAAGAACAGGGCCTTTGGGTGGCTCAGTTGGTTAAGCCACTGCCTTCACCTCAGGTCATGATCATGGAGTCCCGGGATCCAGTCCCACATGGGGCTCTCAGCTCTGCGGGGAGTCTACTTCTCCCTCTGACCTTCTCCCCTCTCATGCTTTCTCACTCTCTCTCTCAAATAAATAGATAAAACCTTTAAAAAAAGAAAGAACGAACAAAGATTGTGGTGATATATGTTTTTAACGGTATCTGTCCAAACAGTAAAATACAAAACATTGCCGTGCTTAGAGATACACCTTAGGTTTCCAGGTGTCACTTGTAGTCTGTTCCTATGGTATTTTAACTCTTAAAATTATTGAATCGAAATTACAGCTTGTGAACAGGAAAAACTAGTTCATTCTTTCAAGTTGCCTAATTAGTTGAATCTGGCATGTTCTTCTTAGTTCTTCAGGTCAAAGAACCTAGATGTAGGGGCGCCTGAGTGGCTCAGTCGTTAGGTGTCTGCCTTCGGCTCAGGTCAAGATCCCAGATTCCTGGGATCAAGCTCTGCATTGGGCTCCCTGCCTGGCAGGAAACCTGCTTCTCCCTCTCTCACCACCCCCCCCCCCCCGCTTATGTTCCCTCTCTAGCTGTGTTTCTCTGTATCAAATAAATAAAATCTTAAAAAGAAAAAAGAAAAAGGAACCTACATGTAAAGAAAGAGGAGAGGATAGCCAAAGATTTTTTACTTGTCCATCATTTCAAAGAGGACCTGAAGAAGGTCACTTCCATATCATTAATAGCTCAATGGACATGTGATCCTTTTGCTTTAAGATGAAATCTCTAGAGTTTAATACTTTATAGAACATCTATCAGGCCAGTTTGAAATGAATTTATTTTCCATGTCCTCCTTTAGCCAGGTGGGGTTCTCCACTGGCTTCTGCTTGGCTTTTCCTATTTTAATAGACCTAATCTTTGAGTCAGAATCAGGGGATGGTTTAATGGAAGTAAGGCCATCTGCCCTACCTATACATTTAAAAACTGGAGAAATTACCCTAGATTACTGCCCCATGAAGCTTACTGACTCTGACCAAAACTTCAGTTATGATGACACTATGACACTCTAGTTCCTGACTGGAGGAAAACACAGTGTTCTGGCCACCAAATAATTGGTTTGATCTCAGAGTCAATTATAAATAGAAGTTTTGGGAATTCCCTTTTATCTGGCATAGACACCTGACAAAATCACCAGATTCCATTGTGGTGGGAAGGTGCAGAGTATGTACTTGTGCTAGTGAAGCTGGTCAGGAGCCTCTTTAGTCTGGAAATGGGTGAGGGGTTGCAAATCTAGTGAAGTTGGGCCTCTATTCAACAGTCCTTGAGCACAATGCTGTCCATTAAATACTTCCTACTCTCTAGACCTTCAAGGCATGTGGTAAGTGGCATTTCCCGGCTCTCTTGTGGTTGTGTGAGACTACGTGACTTGTCTGATCAATCAGTTGTAAGTATATTATGTGTGTCATTCAGGGCCATAGCACTCAATTGCCAATTTGTGACCTTTCAAAATGTTCTGCTCTCAGCTTTTGAGTCTGGCAATGTTTGCTTCATCAGTCTGCATCCTAGTAGATGTAAAGTAAAAGCCTTAGCAACCTGCAATAGATCCAGAGCATGAACAAGAAATAAATCTTTGGGGCACCTGGGTGGCTCAGTGGGTTAAAGCCTCTGCCTTCGGCTCAGGTCATGATCTCAGGATCCTGGGATCCAGGCTCGCATCAGGCTGTCTGCTCAGGAAGGAACCTGCTTCCTCCTCTCTCTCCGGCTGCCTCTCTGCCTACCTGTGATCTCTCTCTCTGTCAAATAATGCCTACAGATGAAGTGTGGCGCTATGTTAACAAAAACCAGACTTTTGCGGCATAAGAGGTGAAATGAGCTTATTTTAGAAGCTGGAGGAACGACAATCTTTGCTATTGACTGCAATATTTGATAAAGCTGTCACCTACAATAACATGATAGATAAATAATGAACCTTGTATGCTTACAGCTCTAGAAGAGACTAGCAAATAAATGTTAATAACACGTGTTGGTTAATGTTGGCTGCATTTGACAAGATACTTCATGAAAGAGAAGTACTCAAAAATTAACTCAAAAAATTACTTTGTAAGCAGAAATGGAAAGGAATAAAGGAAACATAAACATCTGGGAACTTGCTGTGTTGGGAGTGGTAAATGTTTTTCATCCAGCTGGTAAAACTATAAAATTGAGTAGGCTTTTAAACAAAACAAAATAAGCCATTCGAACTAGGCCTAAAGGCAAAGATAAAAATAAGCATATCTGTCACACCCATCCTTAAAATTTCTGAATGGACTGCAATGTCACTCAGTAAATCCTTTCAAGGGGTGAAATGGCTCAGGATGAAGGGAATAAAGGTGTAGTTCTCCCACTAAACTTGAAGAACCCAGAAGTAGATAAACAAATGGAGATGTGTCAAGAAAACTGAAAACTGTGGGTATGACTATTAATAGAAACTCACAGGAATCAGATAGAAAAGAAGCCAGTTATGTTGATGAAATAATTGTGCTGCCAAAGCAATTAAGAGCATGAAAAAGACTTAACATACCTCTTTGGGTGTATGTGGTAGGGGCATGCCTGAGTGGCTCAGTTGGTTAAGCACTGACTCTTCTGACTCTTGATATTGGCTCAGGTCATGATCTCAGGGTCATGAATGGATCCCTGCTTCAGCTCCCCACTCAGCAGGGAATCTACTTGAGGTTCTCTCTCCCACTCTGTCCTCCCCCTGCTCTCTCAAATTAATAAATAAATATTTAAGAAAAAAATACCTCTTTGTCTCCAGCCTTCTATTGACAAGAAATGAGTTCAAAACACTCCAAAGAGTGCATACTCTCAAAAGACTACTTCAGATACAACTAAGGAAGATAATAGAAAAGAACCCACCCCCTATGTCAAGGAACATAGAAAGCAAGAATTAGGCAGCCACTCTTCCCAGAATTACTATCAATTCAAGAAATAATCCCTACCACCATGGTGGCAGGACTTGATAACTTTCTTGCCAGGGACCTGTGTCAGCTCTGTATTTCCATTGGTCCTCCTCCCCTATGTCTTTTTTCCTAAGAACTCTCCATCCCTCCCCACCCTGTCCCCACTCCTAAGATACTTTCTGGTCTCTGTCAATTTGCCTATTGTAGATACTTCAAAAAGTGTTATACAATATTTGTTCTTTTTAATTTGGCTTATTTCACTTAGCATGATGCTTTCAAAGGTCATCCATGTTGTAGTATGCATAAGAACTCCATTCTTTTTATTTCATTTATCCGTTTATCCATTAAAAGACATTTGGGTTATTTCTGCCTTTTGGCTATTGTAAATAACACTGCTGTGAACACTCATGTACAAGTAGCTGAGTCTCTGTTCTCAATTTTTTTTTTTTAAGATTTTATTTATTTGACAGAGAGAAACACAGCTAGAGAGGGAACACAAGCAGGGGGAGTGAGAGAGGGAGAAGCAGGCTTCCCGCTGAGCAGGGAGCCCGATGTGGGACTCTATCCCGGAACTCCGGGATCATGACCTGAGCTGAAGGCAGTCGCCTAACCAACTGAGCCACCCAGGCGCCCTTGTTCTCAATTCTTTTGAGTAGATACCTAGCAGTGACCTGCTGGATCATATGATAGTAC
The DNA here is from genome assembly GCA_004023965.1 of Spilogale gracilis. Taxonomy (NCBI): domain Eukaryota; kingdom Metazoa; phylum Chordata; class Mammalia; order Carnivora; family Mephitidae; genus Spilogale; species Spilogale gracilis. The sequence continues at coordinate 36,333 of PITA01006846.1, forward strand.
TCTGTAGCTGCACCATTTTACATTCCTACCAGCCAGCGATGTACAAGAGTTGTATTTCTGCACAACCTCATCCCACTTCTTCTTTTCTGTTATTTATTATAGCCATTCTTCTAGGTGGGAAGTGGTATCTCATTATGCTTTGGATTTGTATTTCCCTAATGACTAATGATTTTGAGCATCCTTTCATGTGCTCATTGGACATTGGTAGATCTTCTTTGAAGAAATGTCTTTTGCCCATTATTATTATTATTTATTTGAGATAGGCAGAGAACATAAGTGGGGGTGGGAGGCAATCAGAGGGGAGAGGAAGAAACAACCTCCGCAATGAGCAGGGAGCCCAATGAGGGTCTTGATCTCAGAACCTCAGGACCCCAGGATCATGACCTGAGCTGAATGCAGACACTTAACTAAGCTACCCAGCTGCCCCAAAGCTAAGCAGTTTTTAATAAGACTTATAAAAATGAAATTATCTGTCAACACAAAACATGCTTACCTTCAAGTTAGGTAAATTCTGACTCAAACATGTTTATAAGAATACAACCTATGGACACAAAACTTGTGAAAGTGTATCTCAGTAGGTCACACCAACATATCAGAGTTTCTTAAACTATTACAAAAGGTATAGGGTCCAACTCTGGTTAGATGGCATAAGCATACTCTGCACTATTTTTTCTTTCTTTCTTTCTTTTTTTTTAAAGATTTTATTTATTTACTTGACAGAGAGAAACACAGCAAGAGAGGGAACACAAGCAGGGGGAGTGAGAGAGGGAGAAGCAGGCTTCCCACTGAGCAGGGAGCCCGATGTGGGACTCGATCCCCGGCCGCCGGGGTCATGACCTGAGCTGAAGGCAGTCGCTTAACCAACTGAGCCACCCAGGCGCCCCCAAATTTGTAAAATTCCTTCTTGCGTTCTTGCCTATCCAAAATTTCCAGAGCACACTCTGGCTCCCAGAGTTCCTTTTCTGGTTTCACCTGCCAAGAATGCCTAGCTTTCAGTCTTCCTACACTGTCAGATGTCTACCACAACTGGATCTCCCTCAAGGCACATCACAAGGCTCAGCTGCTGATTCAACCAACTGCCCAGAGAGGGCAAGTTTTGGACCTGGAGCCTGCAAAGCCAGTGGAGGGAATGAAAAACAGGATATTTCCCCCCATTCTCTGCATTCTCTTTTTTTTTTTTTAATTAATTTATTTATTTATTTGACAGAAAGAAACATAGCGAGAGAGGGAACACAAGCAGGGGGAATGAGAAAGGGAGAAGCAGGCTTCCCGCCGAGCAGGGAGCCTGATGTGGGACTCGATCCCGGAACTCCGGGATCATGACCTGAGCCGAAGGCAGTCGCCCAACCAACTGAGCCACCCAGGCGCCCCCATTCTCTGCATTCTCAAGGGTACCTCCTCCTTTCTCTTAGTAGAGAGAGAGATTTTTCTCTTGGCTGTGCCCATTGCAGTGTTCCAGAATTTGGGATGCCTTGCAACTAAACCAAGGGATGATAGAAGGAAAAAAAATATGGGACTCACCATTTGTTGGTCTTTAAGTATTGATTTCCTTCCTTTTGTCCACTATTATTTATTTTTCAGAGTCCTCAGTTGGTTGCTTTACATACATGCTCAAGGGTTTTATTGAAAGAAGAAATGGGGCGCCTGGGTGGCTCAATTGGTTGAGCGACTGCCTTCGGCTCAGGTCATGATCCTGGAGACCCAGGATCGAGCCCCACATCGAGCCCCATTGCTGTTGGGAGTAAGATACCATAGAACTACTCTGGAAAATGGTTTTGTAGTTTCTTATAAAGTTAAAACATACACTTACACAGCCCAGCGATCCTATTCCTAGGTATTTGCTTACTCAAGAGAATTGAAAGATTATGTTCACACAAAATCCTGTGGGTGAATGTTTACAGCAATATGAGTCATAATTGCTCAAAACTAGAAACGACCTAAATGTTTTTGAAAGGTTACATCCATACAATGGAATACTCTATGGCCCTATTATATGACATCCAGGAAAAGGCAAAATTATAGGAACCAAGTAGTAGGAACTAGTGGTTGTCAAAGCTTAGAGGTGGGTGGAATTTTTTTTTTTTTGGCAGTTATTTCTTTGGTTTTATTTAAATTCAAGAGAGTTAGCATATAGTGCATTATTAATTTGGGGGTAGAATTTAGGGAGACATCATTTGCATATAACACCCAGTGCTCATCACAAGTGCCCTCCTTTTATTTTTAATTTTATTTGAAGTCAACTAATTAACATATAGTGTATTATTACTTTTAGAGGTAGAGTTCAGGGATTCATCAGTTACATATAACACCCAGTGTTCATTCCATCACATGACCTCCTTAACGCCCATCACCCAGTTACCTCTTCCCTCCACCCACCCCCTCCAGCAACCCTCATTTTGTTCTCTATAGTTAAGAGTCTCTTATGGTTTGTCTCCCTGTTTTTTTTCCTATTTTATTTTTTCCTTCCCTTCACCTATGTTCATCTGTTTTGTTTCTTAAATTCCAATTTTGAGTGAAATCATGGTATATGTCTTTCTCTGACTGACTTATTTTGCTTAGCATAATATACTCTAGTGTATATATACAACTATGTGTACAACCCCATTCGCATTTTTGTAAAGAGCAAGTTTTCATTCCTTTTGATGGCTGAGTGATGTTCCATTATATGCCACATCTTTTTTTTTAAAGATTTTATTTATTTATTTGACACACAGAGAGAGAGATCGATCACAGGGCAGAGAAGCAGGCAGAGAGAGGAGGAAGCAGGCTCCTTGCCGAGCAGAGAGCCCGATGTGGGCCTTGATCCCAGGACCCTGAGATCATGACCTGAGCCGAAGGCAGAGGCTTTAACCTACTAAGCCACCCAGGCGCCCCACATCTTCTTTATCCATTCATCCATTGATAGATATCTGAGCTCTTTCTATAGTTTGACTATTGTGGACATTGCTGCTATAAACATTGGGGCGCCTGTGCCCCTTGCAGTCACTGTTGTTTTTTTTTTTAAGATTATTTATTTGAGAGAGAGAGAGAGAGAGAGAGAGAGAGAGATATCACAAGTAGGCAGAGAGGCAGGCTGAGAGGCAGGCAGAGAGGAGGAAGCAGGCTCCCCGCCGAGGGCCTCGATCCCAGGACCCTGAGATCATGACCTGAGCGGAAGGCAGAGGCTTTAACTCATTGAGCCATCCAGGCACCCTATTTTGTCTATTTTAAACTCAAACCAGTTAAGGATTTGTGCCCAATGGGAACAGAACCCCTCGTTTATATGAGCCAGTGAGTTTTGTATTTCTGCTTGGCTGAAATACAAAATTGGATGCAATTTTTTTTAAAGATTTTATTATTTATTTGACAGAGAGAGAGATCACAAGTAGGCAGAGAGGAGGAAGCAGGCTCCCTGCTGAGCAGAGAGCCGGATGTGGGCCTTGATCTGAGGACCCTGAGATCATGACCTGAGCCTAAAGCAGAGGCTTTAACCCACCCAGGCACCCTGGATACAATTTTTTTTTTTTTTAAGATTTTATTTATTTATTTGACAGAGAGAAACACAGCCAGAGAAGGAACACAAGCAGGGGGAGTGAGAGAGGGAGAAGCAGGCCTCCCGCTGAGCAGGGAGCCCGATGGGGGGCTCGATTCCGGGTCTCCAGGATCATAACCTGAGCCGAAGGCAGTCGCTTAACCAACTGAGCCACCCAGGTGCCCCTGGATACAATTTTTAGAAGAGATTTTTATTTGTTTGAGAAAGAGCATGCACATGAGCAGGGGGGAGGGGCAGAGGGAAATCCTAAGACCACTCAGTGCCCAGCATGGAGCTGGACAGGGGACCCAGTGTGGGGGCTGATGCAGGTCAGCCCCAGGACCCTAAGATCATGACTGGGGCCAAAATCAAGAGTCCAACGCTCAACCAACGGAGTCACTCAGGTGCCCCTGGATGCAATTTAACACTGAAGCTATAACCTCTCTCTTTTGTTCTGTATGTATGTTTATGTATCTGTAAGACTTTAGTATTTTCTTTCCTTCCTGATGTTACCAAATTAGATTATAAAATCTCTTACAAGAGTGCTTTTTGGATTGATTTATGAATAAGAAGCCTTATATAATTTTTAGAATTCCCAGAAATGAAGGAAATTGATCCTGTAATAATTTCAGTGTGTGTATGTACTAACTCAAATGGTATAAAAATTTGAGTTCATATGGCTTAAGTAAATTTTTGGCAAAAGAGACTAGTTTAGTACTGTTGCTTTAATAAAAATACCTATATCTTGTATTAGCATTAAGTATAAGACAAACATATACTTTTATTCTAACTGGGTATGCTTTTCCTAGACTTGTGCAGTTTTGCTGATTAAATTAGCTAACATATCTGCTAGATGTTTAAGAGTAAAAAAATGCAAATTTTGTTTAACTGACTTGAATCATCATTGTGACATACTTCAACAGTATTGAGATTTGTAGTATGTCAGCTTGAAAATAATTTCCAAGATCTTTAGGTAACTTAAACTCTTGGACTGATGCTAAATTGAGATAATGGATATTCATTAGATGGATGCCTAGATCATTTCTAAGTAGGATAGGATACTGAAACGTTCATTGCAAAGCCCAATTTTTAGCTTATGTAATGTTTATGTTCTTTTTGCCTCTCATTTTTATACGATACGGAGAGGCCATTTTTTGGATCTGTTAATGAATGTGTTGATTTTTGCGGCTTTGGGATGTATGGCTATAAAAATTTGTAAGGTGGATATTCATCAGCTCTGTTGGCCTGCTAAAAATGCTAATGTATTCCAAATTATCTAACCTCTTCATTTTCTCTTTATTTCTTTTTTAAATATTTTATTTATTTATGACAAAGAGAGATAGCGAGAGAGGGAACACAAGCATGGGGGAGCTGGAGAGGGAGAAGCAGGCTCCCCGCTGAGCAGGGAGCACGATATGGGGCTCATAGGGAGCTGGATCCCAGGATGCTGGGATCATGACCCTAGCCGAAGGCAGACACTTAATGACTGAGCACCCAGGTGCCCCGGGACTGTGGTTAAAGTCAGCGTCTGTATCTGTGAATGATTCTCACTCAGCGATAGTGACAGAGAGGAACAACTTTATATGCCAGGCTTGCTGGATGAGTTTTTGTTAAGCAAAAAGAGAGTAGTTTTGAGCCAAGGTAAGATGACTGTACCACAATGAGAAGGAAGAAAGTGTAGGGAAAAGTCTGAATGGATATAGAAAGTTGTAGAAGGTTCTCAGAAAGGAAGTTTTAATCGTGGTGGTCAAAGCTGGATAAAGCTTAATAGCTTTATTTACAAGATTATCAGGGGCACCTGGGTGGCTCAGTCTGTCGGGGGTCTGACTTCAGCTCAGGTCATGACTTTGAGGTTCTTATCAAGCCCCATGTAGAGCACCCTGTCTGGCTCCCTGATTTCAGGGAGTCTGCTTATCCCTCGGCCCCTACCCCTGCTTTGTGCTCTCTCTCTGTCTCTCTCAAACAAGTAAGTTGTTAAAAAAAAAAAAAAAAAAAAAAAAAAAAAAGATTATCCAAGAGTTTTAGTAACAAATATACTGGTGTAAAACTAGAAGCTGGTTTCCTCTCTGTGAAAATGACAGTCTTCTTCCTGTATTATTTGCCTGATTTATTTAGTAAGAGATTGTAAGGGATTTTTCCTTTTTATTTCTTTTTCTTTTTTCTTTTTAGATTTATTTATTTATTTGAGAGAGAGAGAGAGAGAGAAAACACAGGGGGAGAGGGATAAGAAGACTTTTAACCAAGCAGGGAGCCCAGCATGGGGCTTGATCCCAAGACTTTGGGATCATGACCTAAGCTGATGGCAGACACTTAATGGACTGAGTCACCCAGACACCCTGAAACTTTTCTTTACCTTCTGCATACTTTGCCTATATAACAAAGATTCTATATCTTATTAGAATTTTTTCCTGTGCTGTATGTTGATTTTATCATGCTCTTGATTATTTAAGAGAACAAAGTTTTCCTACTTTTGAAAGTGCTAAGGTTTTTTATAATTATAATTATCTCCTATGTATATTTTTTAAATCTTTTATTTCCATTTTGCTTAGATAGGTAGCCAAGCATTTCCCAGTAACATATGATCCTATTTAAGCAAATGTTAAAACCTCCTGACAACTTTTGATATTTTGCCTTCTAAACATCAAATTCTAAATGATATGCTTTGCACCTAAAATACATTTCCCAAAGGACCGCGGAAAAAAATCAGAGGGGCGCCCGGGTGGCTCAGAGGGTTAAGCATCTGCCTTTGGCTCAGGTCATGATCCCAGGGTCCTGGGATCAAGCCCCACATTGGGCTCTCTGGAAGCAGGGAATTTGCTACCTCCTCTTTCTCTGCCTGCCTTTCTGGTTATTTGTGATCTCTCTCTCTGTCAAATAAATAAAATCTTTTAAAAAAATCACAAAGAATTTGTTCTTTTGTCTTATAAAAATAGAGATAGAGGTTCTAGAAATAATTAGGCCACTTGACATGTTACTATTGATGAGTTGCATGAGAAGAGTTCTCAAATAGAAGAAATTCTTAACCTTCCCTAGGCTATATTTGTATAGGTAAAATGTTATTAATATAAATATATTAGAAATTGTGTGTTGTTTGGGGCTCCTGGCTGTCTCAGTCAGTAAAGCATGTAACTCTTGATCTAGGGGTTGTAAGTTTGAACCCCATGTTAGATGTAGAGATTAGTTCAAAATAAAATCTTAAAAAAAAGTATGCTGTTTGAGAAGTTTCTAGAGATTTACCACTATCTCTATTGTCCATTGTATGTTTCTGATTATCAGAGTCCACATGCTGTTTTGCTTGATATTTAGCAACTAAAATACAATGAATACAATAATAATTTCAGTCATTTTTTGAAACATTAAATTGATCACAACTTTATTTCTTTAATTTGGCTCTAGCATCTTTTGGTCCAAAAGTTTTAATCTGGGGATTTATCTCATTTAGCTGTGGAGTTTTATGAATATACAAATGTTTAGATTTACTTTATTCTTTTTCTTTCTTTCTTTCTTTTTTAAGGACTTACTGCATTCTTACTGTTTCTTTACTTGACAAACTTGATATATCCTTGGTGTATCTTTTTTTTTTTTTTTAAGATTTTATTTATTTGACAGAGAGAAACACAGCTAGAGAGGGAACACAAGCAGGGGGAGTGAGAGAGGGAGAAGCAGGCCTCCCGCCGAAGCAGGGAGCCTGATGTGGGGCTCGATCCCAGGTCTCTGGGATCATGACCTGAGCCGAAGGCAGTCGCTTAACCAACTGAGCCCCCCAGGCGCCCTCCTTGGTGTATTCTAACTATATACTTGGTGTATCACGTCACGTCTCAGGATTATCATATGTTAAATTTGAAGAACATTTTTTCTTTAAAGATTTTCATTCATTTTTGTAAAGTAAATGTAATATTCACTTTTTTAAAGATTATTTATTTATTTATTTTAAGTAATCTCTATATCCAACATGGGGCTTGAACTCACAACCCTGAGATCAAGAGTCCCATGCTTTTCCAACTGAGCCAGCCAGGTGCCCCACACTCTTCTTGAAAATAAAATTAGGGGCGCCTGGGTGGCTCAGTTGGTTGGGCAACTGCTTTCGGCTCAGGTCATGATCCTGGAGACTGGGGACCGAGCCCCACATCGGGCTTCCTGCTTGGCGGGAGGCCTGCTTCTCCCTCTCAGTCCCTCTGGTTGTGTTCCCTCTCTGGCTGTGTTTCTCTCTGTCAAATAAATAAATAAAATCTTTTAAAAAAAATAAAATAAAATTAATCACCATGTTTATAAAGATTTTGTCTACACCTTTTTTGGATTGACTTTATTTTGTTTTGCATGTCACAGAAACAGCCCTCTTTGCCAATTTCATTATTATATAATGAACATATCAGAACTTTTACTTCTGAAAACCATCAGTAATAAGTTAACTCTATCCATTTTTCATCTTTTTTTTATCCATCTATGATGTGGGAAAAAAAGGTAGAAGAAAAATTATAAAATTTTCTTACTACGTAAGCCCACTGACAAGTTTTGAAATAGGCAGAGTGACCTTCCTCTAGGGACTCAACTGCCTCGATGTTGATACTTTGTTAAAAGCAAAAGGCAATCTTAGCTCAACCCATAGGACCCTGTAAGTCCACTTCTTCCTCTCCTGGACCCCTGCTTTTGCGTTCTCTTTCTCTCCCTGCTCTGTCAAATAAATAAAATCTTTTTTAAAAAAGATAATACATGTGGGTAATCATCCTCTAAGCGTATGACCCACTGATACACATCTGAAGGGTCTCATGGCTGAGGGTTTACTAAGCAATAATAAATGACCTTTCCCAATAATAGCTAGTCCCCTCAGGAGCCTGGAAACCTTGTTTCCAAAAAACCTGGGAGGCTTACACTATCCCCAACCCTTTCCCAACTGGAAAGTAAGTAATGGGCCTCTCATGACTACAGTGCAGCTCTTTCTGGCCACGGGTCTTGTCCTGGTGCTTTAATAAGACCACCTTTTTGCACTAGAGTTGTCTCAAGAATTCTCTCTTGGCCATTGGCTTTGAACCCTAACATCTTTCCTACATCAGTCTGCAGATAGTTTTTTGTTTTACCCCGATGCTTCCCAGGCCACAGGCCAAAGAGCATCTCCAGAGATGGACAGTATGAGAGAGCTCTGTGCCCAGGCACTCTTGGGACAGGCTTCTGATGGATTTTCTTAGGCTTGAATCCATACCAGTGGGTTAGTTTTGGATTTCCAGAACTCCAGCCCAGAAACAGATGGGTTCCTGACACAGTTAACCCAAGATGGAGTGGTACAAAGAATTAATTATATGGGACTGAATAAACTAATGAAGGGTAATTGTGGGTTTTATTTGGAATATTGTTGATATTAATGCTATATTTTCTGGGTATAAGGAACGCTTTTGTCTTTCCTCTTAAGCTATCTATAACTCAAAATAATTTTTTAAGATATTATTTATTTATTTGACAGAGAGAGAGATCACAAATAGGCAGAGAGGCAGGCAGAGAAAGAGGGGGAAGCAGGCTTCCTGTTGAGCAGAGAGCCCGATGGTTAATTTCATGACACTAATGCTTACAAAACATGCTTAGGAAAACTAGACTGGTACCTGGATTATAGGGTGACTAATGAAAGTCACTTCCTTGCAGGCTTAGGAACCGTAGGATATTTTAGGGAATCTGAGAAGTTTACATGAATTTACAGTTACCATGAATGAAATCTGATGGCGAGTTCTTGGCCTGGATCAAGAGGCTTTTATTTATTTTTTTAAAGATTTTTAAGAATTGTTATTTATGGGGCACTTGGGTAGCTCAGTTGGTTAAGTGACTGCCTTCAGCTCAGCTCTGATCCCAGAGACCCAGAATCGAGCCCCGCATGGGGCTCCCTGCTCAGCGGGAAGCCTGCTTCTCCCTCTCTCACTCCCCCTGCTTGTGTTCCCTCTCTGGCTGTGTTTCTCTTTGTCAAATAAATAAAATCTTTAAAAAAAAAAAAAAAGAATTGTTATTTATTTATTTTTGAGAGAGAGAGAGAGGGAGAGAGAGAGGGAGAGAGAGAGGAAGAGAGCACAGGAGCTGGAGGAGGGGCAGAGGAAGAGGGAGAAGCAGATTCCCCACTGGGCAGAAAGCCCCATTCAGGGCTCCATCCCAGGACCCTGGGATAATGACCTGAACTGAAGGCAGACGCTTAGCTGACAGAACCACCCAGGGCCCCCACTTTGTGATTATCTTTGATTAAAAGGAGAGTGATTGTAGAGAGAAATTTTGTGTCAGTGGAAAACTATAGCACAATCTTCCAGCTCTAATCCCAAGTTAGCAGTAGTTGTTATCAGACTCTAGCTCTGTTCATTGCCTTACAATGGTACACTTTCCAAACTGCATGCAATTGATAGATATGCAAACTGTCTTCTGTGGTGGAGATATAAATGAATTCTCCCTGCTTGTGAAAAAACCATTTTGGGTACCTACCTGCAATTTGGACTGGATAGATCCTGTTAGCTTGCACAGAGATCATTAACACTCATCAAGGGTTCAGTTCTTCCAGATTCCTTCAGTATCTGGCTACAACTCTCTAAACTAAGTTTTCAAAATTTTCTGCCTCCTGCCTGCCTCAGTGCACTCAAGAACTAAAACCTGGGCACCTGGGTGGCTCAGTGAGTTAAAGCCTCTGCTTTCAGCTCAGGCTATGATTTCGGGGTCCTGGGATCGAGGCCCGCATCGGGCTCTCTGCTCCACAGGGAGCCTGCTTCCTCCTCTCTCTCTGCCTGCCTCTTTGCTTACTTGTGATCTCTCTCTCTCTGTCAAATAAATAAATAGAATCTTAAAAAAAAAAAAAAAAAGAATGGAGTTTCTTTAAAAAAAAAAAAAAGAACTAAAACCTGTCTGCCTTTAGTCCTTTTGTGTGCTGCAAAGGCCTTCCCCTCCACAATCTCAAGAAGCCCTATGAGCTGAAGTCCTAGTGACTTCATTTAAACCTTGAAGGGCTCAAGGACTTATCACCAGAACAGACCATGCAGGGTTGGATTTTTCCATGAACAAGCCACTGTCTGGGGCAATAAGAAAGCTTGGCAAGATACTGAGTTATGCTTGCCCTTACATGAAAGGTAACCAGAACTGTGGACAACATCACCAAGATTATCAACACCTGGTGGCACCTGGGTGGCTCAGTTGGTTAAGCGACGGCCTTCCGCTCAGGTTATGATCCAGGAGACCCAGGATCGAGCCCCACATCGGACTCCCTGCTTGGCAGGAAGCCTCCTTCTCCCTCTCTCACTCCCCCGGCTTGTGTTCCCTCTCTCACTGTATTTCTCTCTGTCAAATAAATAAAATCTTAAAAAAAAAAGATTATCAACACCTTAGCTTCAAGGAGCTCAGTAAGTGGTGCCCTACCAACTTCTCGGAATCCACTGTACTGGTCTCTCTCATGTCCAACTCCTAAGGCTATTTACTTTAGTACAGACTTTCATGTTAATGTTTCCCCTTTTCATTCCAGGCATTCCTCTTTAAAAGATATCTGATGTCCAGGACTTTAAAACAACTGATCCTTTCCATGACCTCTCCATTGATGGTTCAACTGATTTTATGGAAACAGTACCAACTAGAGATTTTTTAAGAGATTATTTCTTGGATCCTTCAGGAATTTCTTCACACTTCTAAGTTATTGAGCAAAAACTAATATTCATTCATCTTGAACAAGAGACTGACATGTTGAACTTCACCTGAGCCTTGTGACCTTGAAGAAGAGAAAGAGTTAAGAGCGCCCCTCCTGCCCCCACACCAATCTTTTGTGTTCCAGGAAAGGGCTTAGAGCAAAGAAATACCCTTTTTCATATGACTTAGATAAGACTCACAGTCTACACTTTCTCATGACTCCTATGAGACTTGAGTATGACTCCACTGTTTATTGATGATAATGCCAAATTCATACCTTTCCTTTTTTTCATGAACCTGCTGAGAAAGCCAAACTAGATCTTCCTATGTCTTGTTTTTTCTTTTTTAAAGATTTTATTTATTTATTTATTTATTTGACAGAGAGAGTGATCACAAATAGGCGGAGAGGCAGGCAGAGAAGGAGGGAGGAAGCAGGCTCCCCACTGAGCAGGGAACCTGATGTGAGCCTCGATCCCAGGACCCTGACATCATTACCTGAGCCTGAGCTGAAAGGAAGAGGCTTTAACCCTCGGAGCCACCCAGGTGCCCCTATGTCTTGTTCTTTGTCTCATGATTGTTTAGCTGAGATTTGAATTGTTTTCCTCCTAAAACTAGCTGTACTGGGGAATTTCAGGCTTCACCCTGACTGGGCTAAAATGCTCAGAGAGCTGGTAAAACATTTCTCTGACTGTGAGGGTGTTTCTAGAAAAGATTAACATTTGAATTGGTGAACTGAGTAAAACGGTGGGTGGGTGGGTTGGTGGGAGTCACCTAATCTTTAGAGGGCGCAATAGAACAAAAGGAGAAAGGAGGGAATTAGCTCTCTGTTTGGGTTGAGAGGTCCATCTCCTTCTATGCTTGGACCTCACAGCTCCTGGTTCCCCCAGGCTTTTGGACTGAGGTCAGCTTTTACATCATCTCCTTGATTCTAAGGTCTTTGGAAATCAGACTGAATTATATAACTAGCTTTCCTGGTTCTTCAGATTACAGAATGGCAGGTTGTGTGTCTTCTTGACCTCCATAACTATGTGAGCCAATTCCTTTTTTTTTTTTTTTTAAGATTTTATTTATTTATTTGACACAGAGAGTGCGAGAGAGCATCAACGGGGGAGAGGGAGAAGCAGGCTCCCCACTGAGCCAAGGAGCCCAACTCGGGGTTGGATTCCAGGACCCTGGGATCATGACTTGTGCTGAAGGTTCATGCTTACTGACTGAACCACCCAGGCTCCCCAGTGTGAGCCAGTTCCTATAATGAACCTCCTCTTACCCTCTTAACTTCTCTCTCTCTATATATATATCTATGTGCTATTGGTTCTGTTTTTCTGGAGAGCCCTAATACACTAGCTACTCATAGGGAAATAGAACATCCTGTTCAGCTCCTCGACTGAGACTCTCCCTGCTTGCAAAACAAGTTTAACCATAAACTTGTTTACTCTTCTTTATGAAACTAGAAGGCAGGGCCCCCTGGATGGCTCAGGTGGTTAAGTATCTTTGTTGTAAACTGCCTATGGGCCCCTCCCGTAGGATATGGGACTGCAGAAGGCCTCTACTCGCTGAGAGTAGCTCAATCTGATACCCAGCTGGAGAGTGGGGACTTCAGACCTTCAGGTGCTAGGAACTGAATTGTGCCAACAAAGTGATAGTACCCTGGAGGCTGACCAGAGATCCCAACCACATCATGTCGGACTTCTATACCTACAGAATTGTGAGTGAATAAATGTGTGGGTTTTTTTTTTTTTTTTAAGATTTTATTTAATTGACAGAGAGAAACACAGCTAGAGAGGGAACACAAGCAGGGGGAGTGAGAAAGGGAGAAGCAGGCTTCCCGCCGAGCAGGGAGCCCGATGTGGGACTCGATCCCAGGTCTCCAGGATCATGACCCGAGCCGAAGGCAGTCGCTTAACCAACTGAGCCACGCAGGCGTCCCTTATTTCTTATTTACTACTCAGATATTATAGTGGGGCTTTTAACTAAACATACTATCAAAACTGTTCTCAACCAGATCATCAGTGACCTCAATTTTGTTAAATTCAGTAGATGCTTATCACATTTGATCTCTCTTTTTTTTTTCTTCTTATGTGAGGGGAAGCGTTGGATCTCAAGCCGGGGCCCAGGAGCTGTGCACTGAGTCAGCTCCAGGCTCAGACCATAGCCTGGCCCAGGGTGCTTCAGCTGCCCAGGCAGTTGGAAAGCCACCCCACGAAACTCGTGCTGCCAGGACTGGCCTAATACAGCCTGAATCAGTCCGGTTCTGGGCTTGGGTGTCCACTGGCCATTCTCCTCTATACCTCTCACTCTCCTGCTCACTCTTCTGCTGAGATCTCCTTTCTGAGCCCCCAGGAAGCTCAGTGTGGGCATACAGGGGGAACAGAGGTGGGATGGATACAATAGATTATCAGTCTAAACCTGCACTAGCCAATATGAGCCACTCCTTAATCTGCCGTTATTTGATTTTAACCTTAAATCAAATTAGAAATCCACTCTCCTTAGTTACCCTGGCCTCATGACACGGTTCAAAGGCTCCATGTAGCTAGTGGCTCTTATATAGGACCACATAGTCTCGGGCAGGTTCATCCCTGCCCAGAGTTCTACAGCGCAGTGCTGGGCTAGAGTTCCTGATCAAAGTTCAATGGGCAGAGTCTGGAGGCTGAGAGGGATACTGTTTGGGCCCTGCCCCACTCCCACTGCCTGCAGAAACAAGGCATCTTTTTTTTCCCTTTCTTTTCTTTTTTTTTTAAAGTAGTCTCCATGCCCAGCACAGAGCCCAATGTGGGGCTCGAACACACAACCCTGAGATCAAGATCTTAGCTGAAATCAAGAGTTGGATGCTCAGCCCCATGAACTGCCCAGGTGCCCTCAGACACATCTCTTTTTTTTTTTTTTTTTTAAGATTTTATTTATTTATTTGACAGAGAGAGAGAGAGAGAGAGAGAGCACAAGTGGGTAGGGAGGCAGGAGGAAGCAGGCTCCCTGCTGAGCAGAGAGCCTGATGTGGGCCTTGATCCAGGACCCTGAGATCATGACCTGAGCCGAAGGCAGAGGCTTTAACCCACTGAGCCACCCAGGCACCCGACACAAGACATCTTAGAGGAGGTTTGCACAGGTGAGCCCGTGGTGCCAGGCTAGCTCCCCATATGTTCCACTGGGGGAAGCACGGAGCTTCCTCAGAGAGGTCAGGCTGAATTTCCGTCTGTTCCAGCTCTTCACCATCCTGCTTAGGCATGGGTTGGGACAAGCCACAGACACTTCTCCTTCTCTGATAAATATTACTTTATCCATATTCTCCTGGTTTCCACAACACCACTCTCTTCTCTTTCCCCTTATTTCTCTGATGATTCCTTTGCTCCTGCTCAGTCGCCCCTCTGGGGGCTCTCTGCCACCCGCCTGCTCCACATCTTAACAGTGATAGCTCCGATTTTTAGGGGTATTGCACTCCCTTGCGACTGCAGGCTCTGCAGACAGCTGCAAGCCTCACACACACATTTGTGTTGCACCCTCCCCCTGAAAACACATGTCTTGCAGCCTTGTCTCTCCCTAGGACTCAGACTTACAGACCATGGAGAAAATGAGAAATAGAGTCGATTGACACCCACTGAAATGTTCTCAAAATGCTACTCCCCTCTACTGGCAAAGGTTCTTCTGCATTCTTACTGAGTCAAGTCCATTAAAGGAGTTCCTCAACTTTTGGGAAGAGTCCGTTCCTAGGGAGCTCCTAAGACCCCGAAGGCACAGAGCTGTCGGGCCTCTGCTCCCATCACATCAGGTGAGTCCTGAGACTTCTGAACATCCTCTCAGTGGAGATCATGGCAGAACTTCTCAAATGATCCCAGTGAGGGACCCATCCTTTCCCCCCAAAGTCATTTTGGACTGATGCTTTTGGTAAAATAAAATAAAAAGGAACTGCCAGAAAAATGTGATGAAAATCAGTCTGATCAGGGGTACCTGGGTGGCTCAGTTGAATAAGAGTCCGACTCTTGATTTCAGCTCAGGTCACCATCTCAGGGTCATGAGACTGAGCCCTGTGTCGGGCTCTACACTTGATGCCAAGACCGCTTTTCCCTCTCCCTCCTTGAGCATGCTCTTTGTCTTGTCCTCAAGGAAATAAATAAATAAATAAATAAAAGCTTTAAAAAAATCAATCCGATCAGGCAATTCCAGACTGCTGTGGAATCAGTGCCTGTATTCAATTTTTGTATTTCTTTTTTTGTAGACCTGTAATAAACAGTTTGTTTCCCTGCAATGGTTTATGGAGCATTTTGAGTAGCCCTGGTCTGTGGAGAGAAGGAAGGCCAAGGTATAAATGCTGCCTGCCATCTTTTTTTTTAATTCATTTTTTTATTGTATTATGTTAGTCACCATACAGTACATCATTAATTTTTTTAAAGATTTTATTTATGTATTTGACAGAGAGGTCACAAATAGGCAGAGAGGCAGGCAGAGAGAGAGGAGGAAGCAGGCTCCCCACCGAGCAGAGAGCCCGATGTGGGATTCCATCCCAGGACCCTGAGATCATGACCTGAGCCAAAGGCAGAGGCTTAGCCCTCTGAGCCACTCAGGCACCCCCATCATTAGTTTTTGATGTAGTGTTCCATGATTCATTATTTGTGTATAATACACGGTGCTCATTACAACATATGCCCTCCTTAGTACCCGTCACTGGGCTTCCCTATCCTGCCTCCCTTGAAACCCTCAGATTGTTTCCAGAGTCCAGAGTCTCATGGTTCATCTCCCCATCTGA